>VMDO01005495.1:0-111334 GCA_007922755.1 Pedetes capensis | reverse complement strand
GCTGGGATTTAGCTCAGTGGGTAGAGCGCTGCGCTGCAGTCTCTGAGGCCCCGAGTTCAATTCCCAGCACCGCAAAAATGGGAGAAGGGCCTGGCAATCCACTCCCAAGGCAATCCCGAAACAGTCAGCCATTGAAAACCCTATGAGGGTCGCTATGAGTCGGATACCGACTCGACGGCACCTAACAACAACAACAAGTTAGTGCACATACACAGTAAGAGAGAGGGAGTCATGAAGAAAATAAATGCTAAAAAACACATGATGTTAAAAAAGATCCCATGAGGCCACATTACTAGTTGTCCTGGCCTGTGGGCTGCAGGTTGGACATGCCTGGAAATAGTCTGTCCTTCGGACCCTCACTTTCTCAATACAGTCAAAAAGAGCTCTCTTTCAAAAACAAAGCAAAACAAAAACATATCAATCTCCTGCTTAAAATGTTTCAAAGGCTGCCCATATTCCTGATGAAGTGTGACCTGCCTCCCATGCTGGTCTTTGCAGGCTGTGTCTCAGCACCCTTCCTCTTCAATACTAACCACCTGCTACACTGCATAGCACACGGATGACACATGCTATCTCTTGTAGCTCTAGGGTTCTACTCTACTTAATTCACACTCAAAGCTATCTCTCACTGAAACTTTCCCAGGAGTCGTCCCCTAAACAGGAAGTCAAGGGACTACTACGCTTATCATAGTGAAAAACAATGTCTGTACCAAATCTGAGTCCTTCAGGGGAAGAACATGTCCTTTCACAGTGTCTAATCAAGTACAGACACACAGTACATGTACAAAAATACGTGTTTGGTGGATGAGTAAATCTCAACTATGTTTAATTATAAATTATTTACATATATACCTATACAAATATGCCCCGTACATATGTTTTCTAAAAGACTACAAGAAAATATAATGATATTTAAGCATTAGTGACCTCCAGGTCCTGAAATGTTTATTTTCTTATTTTGTTTTCCAAATTTCCTATTATCAGCATGTGATACTTAATTTTAAATAATCTTTTAATTATAAACAAAAATGAATGAATGAATCATAATAGGGCCTTGTATTATTTGTCTTTCTAGCCTCTCTAACCCTCCAGCTGGTCCAGTCCCCTGCACAAAGAAGGTGCTAATGTTTCCTTGAATTGAAGGTATTCTGCTGCATTATAATTGAGATGTCACATCCATGCATTTAAAAAGTTTGCAGGTGGGGATGGGGATGAGGACACAATATAGAAAGTTAAAGGGGGAGAGGAGAGGACAATCTCAAGTTACATGATGCAACTACAGGAATACATGGAAAAAATAGGGGAATGTAACCCATAATTGCATATAATTTTTACCACATATTAATCAAAGAGTTTCATAAATTATATAAGTTGATGAAACCGTAATTAAAAATGATATAATAAGTGCACAATGGAAATAGCAAAAGCTTTACTACTCTATACCCCACATTTATTAATAAAAAGTTATTCAATAAACAAAACTGGATATTGCTTAGTCAAAAAAACTGAACAGTAAGAAACCACAAATGCATATGATTTTTATTTCTAGATTTTCTTTGCTTAGTACAGGTTTTAGGAAATAGTTCTCTTTCTCTAATAACACAGAACAAAAATGGCCACCATTTTGAAGTAGTCAGTGACCGTGGGTAAGCTTCTTCACCTCTTAGGGAGGATAAGGGATCTCTTTCCATAGCTAAGAAACATTTTAAAGAGTTAAAATAAATGGGGTTTTGCCTTTCGACTATGACATTTCATACTGATATCTAATTTCACAGAAAGAATTCTTCACCTAGTCTAGGAATGAGGCGATTTGCCCTTTACCTAGCTACCCTGGCCCCACCAATGTCCATTTGGAGCACTTCAAATGTTGCTGCCAAGAGCAAAGACTGGAGTCCCCATTGGTTTGCTTTCTCCAGGTTGTTGTTGTTGTTAGGTGCCGTTGAGTCATGTTCGACTCATAGCGACCCTCATAGGGTTTTCAATGGCTGACTGTTTCGGGATTGCCTTGGGAGTGGGTTGACATGTCCTTCTTCCATTTTGCGGTGCTGGGAATCAAACCCAAGACTTCAGAGACTGGAGAGCAGCGCTCTACCAACTGAGCTAAATCCCAGCCCTTCTCCAGGTAGAGACTATAAAATACATATGGACAGTCCTGCAAACTAAGGAGCACAAACTGGTACCTGGAGGGAAATTTAACAAAAGCTATAAAGAACCTTATTAAAAAGTACATCCTCTATAGCCTACCAACTGCATTTCTTGGTACATCAAAGGATATGTGAAAAGGCTTAACTCTTTAAAAAGTGCTTCATGGTATTATTTATAATAATGAAAATATGGAAATAAACTAAATGACCATTGGGCACACTAGTTGACTAAACTGTACTAAATGAACTGGACAGAATATTACGCAACCATTATAAATAATGTTATAGAAATATATTTATTGACATTGAAATATATTTAGGATATACTATTCAGTGAAAACCGCAGGTTATTAACAATATGTGCCATGTGAACCCATTGTTAATAGCTATAATGATATGCATAAGAGAAAACTGGAAATGTATCTACAAAAGAGTTGAAAATGGTAGAAAAATAAATGACTGTTCTATTTAAATTTTCCCATACTTTCTGATTTTCCCTTCAATGAGCATATAATTGGAAAAATTCTTGGACGTTTAGAGGTGATTCTAAAAATAAACTGTAAACTGCCTTAAGTTCCCAGGCTCTTTAGTATCTATACTCCTGTCCTCACTTTCTGAAGCAGCAGTTTTCTTTTTAGGAGCCTCGAATATGCCCAGAGACAATGACCCTCTTTGCTTCTAAGCCACTTCAGCTCTGCTGCTACCAAGAAAACATCAAGTTCAGCACAAGAGTAGACTCAGAAGAAACTCCTGGATTTCCGCTCAAAACTCAAGCCTATCCCTCTATTCAGATACAGAGTATTCCATTCACTCACCTCTCCCGAGGGCTGAGCCCCGCGTCTGACCTCTTCGTAGGCGCCCACGTGCTCCCAGGTGGCCAGGAAGGCGTGGGTGGGTGTGAAGCTGGCCGCGGAGTGCGGGAAGCCTGTGCGTACGTAGCGGGCGGCCAGGTTCAGCACTGCCGGGGAGGTGTCCTCTCGGTAGAAGATCCGGCCCCTGCCGTGGCTCGTGTCGATGTCTGCCAGGAAGGGCGCGATGGCCGGAAAGTCTGTGGGGAAATCATCGTCCACATATTGGGTCTCCCTGGGAAAGTCCTGGGTGGAGATGATGCCATTGGTGCCCACCTGGGAGATGAGAGAGACAAAAAGGTGATGGTCGCTCAAGCCCCAGGGCGGTCACCACAATTCTGGTCGTCCGTGCGCACCCTGTCCGGCAGGGAAGGAAGAGAAGTGGTCAGGACACGAAGCCTCTCCTTTCCTCCCTGGCTGGGAGTCCAGATTCAGAGCCAGCAGCGTAACTTCAAGGATGGTCCAGCCCCAGCCCCAGCCCCTGCCCTTGGCGCAGCGCAATCAATAGGTGCAGCTGCCCTGGAATTCGTCCATCCATCTTCTCTCTCCTCTCGCCTCCCTGGAGTCCCTGGGGAGAAAGCCTCCCAGTCGTGGAGGTCACACCCCAGCTCTACAGCGGTGTAGACTCCCATGGCCCTAACTGCAAACCCTACGGGCCGCCCAGCAAGCCCACCTTTTCTGCCGGGGATGCCTATGTGGCTGAGAACAATTCTTGCTCTCCCCCTTGGGGTCGTGCTTACTCCTGCACAGCCGGGGTCACACAGCAGCATCGCTGCAAAGCTGCGTCCCACAAGGGACAGCTGAGCGTGGAGACTATTTCCTCCCTTCCAAAGGCAAGATTTCCGCGCAATGGACACTACGTTGACCACCGAGCAGAAGCGGCGAGACAGGGGCCGAGTTAGCGCAACTGGAGGAGGCTGAACTTACGTAGATGCTGCTGAACTGTGCGTCGTAGAAACGCAGAGGGACGGCCAGTTTCACCGCGGCTGAGCTCTCGTCGTCGCCGTCCTGCAGGAGCCGATCTCCTCGCGGCTCCCCGTGGGGGAAGAGTTCGTCCGGGTGCAGCGCCGCGCACCGCGACAGCAGCAGCAGCAGCGGCAGCAGCAGCGAAGGCAGCGACGGCCGCCTGGCCTTCCGATCCCCCCGCATGCTCGCTCGGCTCGGGAGCTGCCCCGCAGGAGAGTGCGTCCCGGCCCCACCAGCCGCCCCGCTACCCTCCAGCCTCCAACCTGGATCCCCGCGGGCGCCCGGGCGGAGCGGGACTGCAGGCCCGCCCAGCGCGCTGATTGGCCGGAGCCTTCGTCCAGGGACCAATCACCCACTCTGAGAAAATTCTCCAGCGGCTACCACATCTGGTTCTCGTTAAGTTTACTAAGGCAGCGGTTGCTGGACCCGCGGCGCTGGCGAGGTAAAACCCCTGGCCAGAGCTGCTCCGCACTGCTCCTTCTCCTCCGCTCCCCCAGAGCTCCCGGGCCTCCACGCCCTCCCGTCCCGGCTGCTGGGCTGTCCTGCAGGGCCACGCCCAGGGACCCAGTAGCCCGAGAGTTCCCAGAGCAGCTAAGCTGCAGATGATGACCTCAGCGTGAAGGAGGGACCCCCGGCGGCGCATGCAGCTGCTGGCTGGAGCTACGCGTCCGCGCTGGGCCGGCACAGCGAGGGTGGGTGGTGGGGCTACACTGAGGTTCGTGCCCTGCCCCGGGGTCCCGGGCACCCCTCGCTCTTGAGGCCCGGCCTTCAGAAAAAGAATCAAAGGGGCATTGTTGCAGGCCCCTCGGCCGCTTCGCCCCACCCAGAGACACCCTGCGGAGAAGCGCGTCTTTGTATGAAGCCGAGGGGGCTGACTCCTAAGCTTTGCCCTCTACGCAGGGCGGGCAGCTGGGCAGGGCTCAGCCACCCTCCGACATGCCCGCCAGTCCGGATCAGTCCGTCCGCACTGTTGACCTTTCCTGGGGAAAACCGAGCCAGGGAAGACCACAATTCGGACTTGCGTGATTCGCTTCCTTTGGGGTGTGGGGCAACCTGTTTGGGCACCAAGCTGAACTGGGCCCGGCGCCAGGGCGGGGACCTGGTGTTTCACCGCTGCCTGAGGCCATAGGCGCTGCCCTCAGGCGGCCACTGTAACCTGAGCTGCTCTGCAAGACTGGAAACCGCACAACCTGGAAAGCAGCTACAAGGGTATGGGGGAACCCCGTGCACCATAAACATCCCCTCTGCAAAGTCTCAGGAGCCGGAAGAGATTTTATTACTGTTTTATTATCAAGAGCTTGAAATTTCCCACATAGTCTGTTTTCTCTCTCAGCTCTTCACTCAGAGGATCCTTAGAAATAAAGGTACCAAAAAAAAAAAAAAAAAAAAGGAAACCCTTGGAATTGCCTCGGGAGTTTTGAAAGACAGATTTCTCTTTTTTTATTCCAGCTATCCAATATTCAAACCCTTAGGGGCCCACAAGACCAAACATGAAAAATTTTGAAGGCATCATACTGTGAGACTCATAGTTGTTAAGTGACATGGAGTCTGGTCTGACTCAGCGACCCTATGTACAACAGAACAAACCACTACCTGACACTGTGCCATGCAGGGCACTATTGTCAGTGGTTCTCTGCTGTCCATTGGGTTTTCAATGGAGGATTATTTTGGGAGTAGGCTGCCAGGTGCTTCTCCCAAGCCTACACAGCACCTGATGTTTCCAGGAGGTCTCCCACCCAAGGAGTAACCAGGTTGACCCTGGTTAGCTTCAGAAATCGGACAGAATGAGATGCCCGCATGTCAAAAGCAGTTTGCTTCCTCAGACTTTGGAGAGTTGTATATTCACTCTTACAAAAACATATATTCACGTTTACACATATTTTCCTAATTTTTTCTGACTTCAGATATTTTCATTTTACTGAGGACAACATAAAGGCACAAAAATGAGGTGACAGGACTTATCCAAGTTCACCTTAAATTACTCCCTGACAGAAATCTCCACTGGCCCCTTGTAGTTTCTCCTAATCTCTCAATTCAGCATAGTAATAATAGCTAACACTGACTAGTGTACTAAGCCATAAGTTAGTAGGCAGGCAGACTCTAAGATGGTCATCTCACATCCATATTTCCTATCCTAGGAGTATGACCTGACTGGTGACGTCTAACCAAGAGAATGTGGCCCAAGTGATGAGAATTCACCTCAATAACTAGGTGACATAAGATTGTGCCTTCTGTGGACTCTCACTGACTTTGGTGAAGCCAGCTGTTGTGTAGGGAAGACACACATAGCAGGGAAGTGAGGGCAGCCTCTGGCCAACAGCCAGTTAGGAACTGAATTCTGCCAATGGCTATGTAAGTGAGCTCAGAACCAGATCCTTCAGTGGAGTCTTAAGATGACACCAAAGCCCTGGATAACACTTTGATTAAAGCTTTGAAAGAGACCTTGAAGCAGGGGATCCAGTTAGGCTGGCCCCAGATTTGTGACTCATAGAAACTGTTAGAATTAATAAATGTAAGTTGTGTTAAGCCATTACATTTGGGGATAATTTGTTATGCAGCAATGGATAACTGAAACAGCTGGACACGGTGTTAAGGAAACTAGGAGAGTTTTTAAAATCAGTTATTGGTACATGGCTGGAATGTACACGAACTGAGATTTGAACCCAGTTCTGTGTAGTTTCTAAACTTCAACCCTTCACTACTAAAGTAAATTACTGCGAGGCTACTTTACTTTCGAAAGTAGTTCTCACTTACCTCTCTAGCTTCATCTCTTGCCACGGCCACCCTTCAGCTGAGACTTTAGTTCTCAAATGCCACGTCCTATTTTATGATGTAGACTATCCTCACACACAAGTCTCTTTACCTACAGTAGGATTTCCCAGTCAATAATTGACTAGTACCCACTCATCCTTCAAAACTTGAATCAAAACTCTCCTCCTTCAGGAAGCTTTCCTGGGAACCACAGTCTGATTTAGTAGCCCCTTCTTTCTTCCATTTGCCATGTACTTAGCATGATCCTATCTCCTCTCACACACATCTTCTACCGTCCTTGAGCGCTACATGTCCCCTATCACCACCAGTACACCTTGAAGGCAGAGATTTTTGTCTTTTCAGTGCCTGCCACAATGCTTGCCCAACTCATTAGAAGTTTAAGAAATGACTGTTGAATGAGTGAAGGCAAGCAAGTCAGCCTGAGAGTAGGAGCCATGTCTCCTGGCTCAAAACATAACATTCTTTCCCTTCTACCACCTTTCCTGCTAATCTGACCTGACTCTTATAATCCTCTTTACCAGGCTGCCTAGCAACTCACCTACCACTGCTCTCCAGTTTTCATCATTCTTTCATTCATTCATAAATTCAACAACTATTTCCTGCAAGTTTACCATGACAAGCACAACTCTGCATGAAATAAAGGAGTGCAAGACCTGGCCCTTGATTTTAAAAAGCTCATGATCTGATTGGAGAAACAAAGCATAAACATGAAGAAAAGAAGCAAGACTACAGTATAGTGTGCATTTAACAGCAAAAAAGGCAAAAAAAAAAAGGCCTTTGAACCAAAAGAATGTCACTAGTGTTGAGTCTGATTCTAGCTGAATACAAGGAAGTGGATCCAATAGCCAAGAGGCTGAAACAAGCAGTCTTGTTTCCCTGTCTACATAAAGTTGCTGAATTCTCCTTGAAATATGAGGCTTTGCACAGCTGTGCTTAAGAGGACATTCCTTTGAGCTTTCATCCTAATATTATTTTTAAATCACTCCATGGCACCAAAAGAGTGGTTTCTCCTCTAAAATGTCACTTTGTGTCTTGGAGAAAAGAAAAAAAATCTGTCCTAGGAATTTCACTGGTCAAAGTAAATACTGAAGAAATACTTCTCTTGTATCCACAGCTCCGTTTGCAAGAGTAGAATTTCCATGACCTGTCAGACTGGCTGAAGAGGCAGAGGCTCCTTTCAGGCTAAGGTTATAGAGCACGTCTGTAGAAGTTTTTCACCCCGTTGGGTTGAGTCCCCCTAGTACACTGAACGTTGCTTGAGAAGTGAGATTGTTTTGACGTAGGACTTTCCATCTCAAGGCAGGGATGGTACCAAGTGCCTTGCCAACAGACCTCAAAAGAGTCTCCACAGTTCTATTTATTTTATGTGTGTGTGGCCATATTTCTGTTATAAATACCACAACTTCAAGAAGGATGACACTTCCTGTTATTTTAATCAAGAGAATGAAAACACATTTGCTCCACAGGGTAGCAAATAGATGTAGGTATTCAAAATAAGTTCTATGTATAGCCCTGACTGGTGTGTGTATGTATTTGTGTTGGAGGTGGGCTTAGCAGAAAATATCCCGTTCTTGTTGTACACAGGGATTCTTTGCATAACTTTACTATCCATTAAATTCCAGGCTGGGAGTGCTAGCATGTGGAAAAAATAGAGTTGGGCAAATTAGCATGTCTTCACAGACTCAAGCAGAAATGGAATTCTGTTAGGTCTAAGAAGTACCATGGAGTGAAAAAGTATTTGAACTGAAGCATGCAATATGAAAAGACTCTGAGCCTTCCAATCTTTTGTTTTGAATTACTAACGACGTAATTTTGCCATGATATTCTTAAGCGTAGAGAAGGTTGGTATGGTAGACACTCAGAAGCTGTCCCCTTTATTCCTTGGCCTCAGAGACCCCATATTGTTCAGGAAAAGGGTTCAATGAGCCCAGGAATGGTGCCTCCTCCCTCAGTCTAGCCAGACGGGCACTGTGGTGCACACCTGTAATCCCAGCCACTGGAAGACTGAGGCAAGAGGATCAAAGGATAAGGGATAGAGATAGCCTGTGCAACTTACTTGAGACTCTGCCTCAAAATAAAAAAAATTTTAAAAAGAGGGGGCTAGGGCATGGTTCAGTGGTGAAGCACTTGTCTAGCATGTGCAAGGCTCTAGGTTTAACTCCCCAGAACTGAAGAAAAAAAAAAAAAGATTAGTAAAAGCCAATCATGATGGCAGTAGCCACCCTTATCTATAGGATACAATTCCTTGAATGCCTGAAACTGTTTATAGTATGGAACCCTGTATACAGTATGATTTTTCCTATACATTCCTATTATACATTTAATTTATAAATTAGGCATAATAAGAGATTAACAATGAGCCAGGTGTGGTGGCGCATGCCTGTAATCCCAGCGACTCGGGAGGCTGAGGCAGGAGGATCACAAGTTCAAGACCAGAGGCAGTCTGCGTAATTTAGCGAGACCCTCTCTCAGAAAAGGAAAAAAATGGGCTGGGGGTGCAGCTCAGTGGTACAGCATGTGCAAAGCATGCAAGCGCAAGGCCCTGGGTCCAAACCCAGTACCACAAGAAAAAAAAAAAGAGAGAAAAAAAGGAGAGAGAGAGAGAGAGAGAGAGATTAACAATGATAATAAAATACAATAGCTATAACAATATGCTCTAATAAAAGTTACTTAAAGTCTATGAATTATTTATTTATAGAATTTTCCAATTAACACTTTTGGACTGCAATTGACTGTGGATAACTAAAACCATGGAATGCAAAACCATGGATAAGGGAGCACTCCTGTATGCCTTTCCCCTTTCCAGTGATAATCTCCTATATCTTCAGCCCTTCCCTGTCAGCCCTTTTTTCTTTCCATCTCTAACTACATCCCAGTCTTACTCACAAAAACCAAAAACAAATTTCCCTACTTCCTTATTGCCCTAGTTCTATTTCTCTTGCCTTTGAAAACCTCCACTAAAAAGGAATTTGCACTTTCTGGCTGTCCTCTTCCATTCTACTGGAAAAAGAATCTGTCCACTGCCATCAATATACTGCTCAAACCAAGACCAACAGTAAAAGCATATGACCAGATTCTATAGGCATCTTTCAGTCTGTCTTGTTGATCCTTTGGACATTTCTGATTCTACTGAACATTCATTTCCAGAAGTTCTCTATTTCTTTGACTTCTGTGCTATTTCTTTGTGGAATCACCTGTGTATTTCTCATCTTCTGACTCCACTGTCTAAAACTTGGCATTACCGTGGCCTACTGCTCTTCTCTCTCCATGCTGTCTTGAGTGTCCTGACTCTTCTAATGGTCTATGACCACACCACCCTGAATGTACCTGAGCTCATCTGATCTCAGAAGCTAAGCAGGGTCAGGCCTGGTTAGTACTTGGATGGGACACTAACTCTTCTAATGGCCTTATCTCCCACCTCCATTCTGATGACCCTCAATATATCCCCATCCCTGAGCCTTCCCTTGAGGCTTGAACTCATATCCAACTCCTTGCTGAGTATCCCTTGACACCCACATTTAAGAGTCATAGGTCCATTACTTAGAAATTCTGAGTTTCAGTGTCCAATAATGGTAACAATAGCAACTTCCACGTTGATATTATTAGCCTGCTAGGGTTCTTGTATTAGTCACCTGTTGTCACTGTTTCAGGAAAACTGACCTAAACAAATGTATGGGGGAAGAGGTATGTTGGGAGCTCACAGTGAGCGAATCAGTCCATAATGGCGTCAGGACAGGCATGGTAGTGGTGGCAGCAGGGCCTGTGATAGACAACCTCATGGCATGGCAGATCAGGAACAGAAAGAGACCAGGGCTGTGGGTCTGGAGTAAAAACCTCCAAAGGCCCACCCCCAGGTAGCTACTTCCACCAAAAGCCTGCCTCCCAAAGTTCCACAACCTCCCAGAACAGCACCAGTATCTGGGGACCAAACAACATTACCTTTGGTGGTATAGGGAAAACTTGGGAGGAAATTGGCAAAAATTCCCAAATTGGGAAAACGGCTTTTGAATATCTGGTTTTTAAATTAGAAATCTAGGGAAAATGAAGGTCACTTGGTTGCACGTTTATACAAGACCCTTCCTGATTGGACAATTGGAGTGAAAGCTGATTGGCTCAGGCCATTCCGTGGGCAAGCTATATAAAGAGCTGCGCTGTGCCAGCTCCATCCTTTTCACCTTTTTTTTTTTTTTTTTTTGCCTCTTCACCCTTTTTCGCCTTCTCGCCCGTTCCTGCCCGGACCACCAATTAGGAAACACCTCTCCCACTCCTCTTCCTTGGACCTTCAGTGAGGAAAGAATGCTCTCCCATTGCAATCATCAACAAGGAAAGAACCTGCTCTCCGTCTGATCACTGACGAAGCAACACTGTCTCCTCGTGACCACTGAGATGACCAACACAGGTGTTTGCCCCTGGAAGGTGAAAGCACCTGAGGCTTTTCCTTTCTCCCATCTCCTCCGGGGTCCTGAGGGCTGCAGGAATCAGTGCCCCTCATCCGAGAGTCCCGAGTGAATTGTGTTTAGTATCTGTGTGCATGGCGGTGCCGCAGGTCCGAACCTCCAGGCTGGACCTGGAGGCACGAGCCCCACAGGTGGGACATTTTAGGTCCAAACCATAACAGTTCTCATTATCTCTCTCATGCTAGCCTTTGTGGCAGAAATGATCTGTTAGCTTACCCACTGCTTATTACCAACCTCCTCCTTTGCCGACACCTCTTAGAGAAGTGAGACTATGGCTTTCTTAGCTTGTCTTGCAGCCAGAGGCAGCCATCTGGTATTGTCCTAACCTGTCAGAAATCTGCTGAAAGCCTGTTGGTTTCTGGAAGCGCCTTTTTATTGGTGATAAAGGGAACAGTTGGGTCCTTCCTCATTCTTGCTGCCTTAAACATGGATGCAATGTTTTCAGTTCAGCCAGCCACCTTCTGACCATGAAATATTCACTGTGAAGATAAAAACATTGCAAAGCAAAAATGCAGAAAGCAGATGAATATCTGAGCCAGTCAGTGACTGCCTGTCATCAAGCCCTTAGTTATGTGAGAAAATAAACCCCATTTGCTTAAGCCATTCTTCCATGCAACTGTTCCCAATTCTAATTGACACAGTTTTCCTCTAAAGCTCTTTTCTACATGTATCTGAGAAAAATCTGACCACCATATATCTCTTCTGTTTTAAACCCTTTAGGAGATACCCCCTTACCTTTAAACTAAGCTAATGTGTCCTCTGGGCTGGGATTTAGCTCAGTGGGTAGACTGCACTGCAGTCTCTGAGGCCCCAAGTTCAATTCCCAGCACCACAAAAATGGGAGAAGGGCCTGGCAATCCACTCCCAAGGCAATCCCGAAGCACTCAGCCATTGAAAACCCTATGAGGATCACTATGAGTCGGATACTGACTCGACGGCACCTAACAACAACAACAACAATGTGTCCTTCAGGTCTGGGAAAGCCCTCTGTGGCTTGGCTTCTGCCTGGCATCTCCTGTTCTTCCCAGCCTGACATTTTCATAATGCTGAACTATTTGTAGCTCTCAATCCACATGAAGAGCAGGTCCCTGATGTACCTGTGTGTATGTGGCCCTTTACCTGGTATACCCTTCGTACCTTCTGATGATCCATTTCAGACTGTTTCTTACTACAAGCATAGGAAAAGAGAAACATCTTAGAAATGTACTTTTTAGTAGTCTCACATGGCCACTAGAATGTGAACAAACCCTTGGGAAAGGTCCGTATCTTCTCTATGGTAGCAGATTAGATACTTTCACTGACATTTGTCTTTGATGGTGTTTTTGTTAATGGCATTATTCTTCTCCGGAAAGAATAGTGCAGAAAAGCCAACATTGTTCTCTCCCTTCTTGAAACTCCTACTAAAAGACTAGGCTGAGCCACACACATTCACACTTAATTATATAACATCAGCATCCATCTTCTTTACAAAGACTTCTCTCCCCACTCAGACTGTAAATTCCTCAAAGGTTCTACTTTTCGCTTCCCTTAAGTCTGCTTTGTTATTGTTGTTGTTAGGTGCCATCGAGTCGGTATCCGACTCATAGCGACCCTGCATACAACAGGGGAAACACTATTGTCAGTGCTTCTCTGCTGTTCATAGGGTTTTCAATGGCAGATTGATTTTTGGGAGGGGGTTGCCAGGTCCTTCTCCCAAGCCTACAGCTTCTGGTGTTCCCAGGCGGTGTCCCATCCAGGTACTAACCAGGCCCGACCCTGCTTAGCTTCAAGATCTGACGGGATCGGATGTCACAGGGCTATGGCTACAGGCTTTTAAGACTGCTACAGCTACTTAAAACAATGTGAAATAAATAAGGGCTGGTCAACTTCTAATGAGTTGGGTGACTGCCCAAGAGTGACATCAGTGTGTGTTGTCTCCATTGGGTGGTGAGTATGGCCAGGTTTCCAGAGGCTGTTGTCCTTGGCTTCATCCATGCTTCTTTCCTAGACATCCTGTGCTTCTCACCGAATTGAGTCACCTCATGTCTGCTCCATGTGACCTACTGGCCACTGTTGCTTCCTCTAGAAGTTGGTACATGAGTTTGAACAATGGCCATGAAGCCAAAAATAATAATAGCAAGCCTTAATTGAACTTTTATAATATATTGGGATCTAGACAAGGACTGTACTCCTATATTCATCATTTTGTTCATCTAATGAGCATTACCAGTTTTCTGATAAACTGGGGTAGGTAGGAATTAAATAACCTGATCAAGAATTCAGCCAGTAAGGGTGGAAACCAGAATTCACACCCAGACAATCTGAATCTTAGATCCATGTTTTTAATCACCCAAGTCTGTGGAGCTGATAGTCTAGTAGGCCACTCACTATGCTCAGTAACATGGTTATAGACTCTACCTCTAATTCTGCCAACTTGGTGAAGTAATTTTTTTCTCATATTCCCTTTGTTGTTGTTGTTGTTAGGTGTCTTCAAGTTGAATCCAACTCATAATAACCCTATGTATAACAGAATGAAACACTACCTGACACTGTACCATGCACACAATCGTTTTTATGTTTAAGACTACTCTTCCAAACACTGTGTCAATCCTTCTAGTTGAGAATCTTCCTTTTTTTGTTGACCCACCACTCTCAAACATCATGTCTTTCTCTAGGGATTGGTTCCTCCTGACAACATGTCCAAAATACATAAGATGCAGCCTAACCATCCTTGCTTCCAAGCAACACTCTAGTTGCACTTCTAGGACAGATCTGTTAGTACTTTTGGCCGTTCATGGTATATTCAATATTTGCCTACAGAACCATAATTCAAAAGCATGAATTCTACTTCTGTCTCCCTTATTTGCTGTCTGTCATTCATAAAATTGGAATTATATTTATTGAACACATCTCAAGAGTGCTTACAGAATTATAAATATCTAAACTTTGTAGAAGAAATATAATATTGTACCCTTAAAAAGCTCGATTTGGTACTAATAAGTATAATTTATTGAGTATTTATTACACAGGTGACACTGTAATATATTTACAATCCTTTCCACAATCAACAAGATGTTTAAAATGAAATTCTGAGAATTTATGTGACTTGCTGAGCCTACAATCACTGGTTGTATATGAGCTAGAATTTGAATGGACTCCAGGAGCCACATCACACATAAACATAGTTAGGCTTCATTAATCTGACAACAGCAACCTGTTTCATAAGCCATTCAGAGTGACTGAATTCCAAAAATAAATCAGAATTCCTCTAAGCATGAACATCAGACACTGCAATAAAAACAACAATAAATAAATGAAGAAAAGAGAAGTGTGAAGGCTCTAAAAACTCTCCAGTCTTTGATTCCATTTATACAGATGGATCTCCCAGCAATGGATTGTCTGTATTAGGTAGCTTTTGCATCACTGTGACCAAAATATCTGACAGAGACAATTAAGGGAGTAAAGATTTATTTTGGTCCATGGTTTCAGAGGGCATCAGTCCAAGGTAATGGTAGGCATGGCTGAGGAGCTCCATCCAGCAAAAGCCTATGCCAAAGCCTCTGCACATTATGTTGGAGGGAGAATAAGACCAGAACTGGGAGTCAAGAGGAACCTACTTCTGCCAACTGGGTCCTACATCCCACAGGTTTTTATGTGCTGTGAAGTGGGACCCAACTCATAGCAACCCTAAGTATAGCAGGATAAAACACTACCCTACCTGTGCCATGCACATGAATTTTTATGTTTGAGCCCATTGTTGCAGACAATAGCTACACATTGGGATCACCTGGCAAATTTTAAAATCCCAAAGGCCAAGCCTCACCCCAAATCAATTAACTCAAAATCTCTAGGTGCAGACTCAGGCATCAGTAGATTTTAAAGTTCCCCAGATGATTCAAAGTGTAAGCAAACCTAAGGCCAGGACTAAGTAGGTATCCAAACAAACTATGCCTCTCTGATTAGATGTTGAGAAACTGTATAACTTCACATAAATCACTTGGTGCCAGCCACAAAACCCAAGGATTTAAGCCAGAGCTCATTTCATTTTAGAAAAATACTTTAATCAGACATTAATTATTCAAATTCATTGTGCTGAACACTGGACATGTCATGTCCACACCAGCCCAGTCCGCTTCCTGCAAAATCTCCTGCCTCCTTCCCACACTCACTGCTATTACACAGGTATGAGTCTTTCCTCATCACCTTTCTTGCCATGATATAACCCTCATTGTCTGCCTCTCTTCAGTTCACATGGCCCAGTCTATCCAAGTTCAGCTGCAGCTAAGTAAGCATTCTATAATTCCTAGTATTTTCCCTCCTTGCTTAAGGATATCTCTTGATCTAGCATTCAAGATGAGCATTTGATATCATTCTTACGTTTGCTTCCAGTAATAACTGCACAATAGGAGAGAAGTGAGATCAGAGGCTAGACCATGACAACTATGAAGGAAGAAGGAAGGACAGTGTCAGCATGGGGACAAATGTACCCTTCAGGTTGTGAGAATGAAAATGTCACCAGTGGTTCAGCAGAGGAATGCAGTCCCTTGTTTGGACTTCTACTCAGGTTAAGCCAGGTTGTTGGCTTCATCACAGGAAAGGATTTCTAGATGAGTCAGAAAGAGTGAAACAAAGTTATAGAGTTTGTTAAGTACACACTTTAGATTACATGCAGGCACTCAGAGAGTGAGAGAGAGAGAAGCGAGAAAGAGAGAGAGAAAGAGAGAGAGAGGGGGGGGGAGAGAGGAAGGCACATCTAAAACATGAGTGTAGTCTTCCCAAGAATGCAAAGAAGAAAAGAAGGGCGGTGGGCATGTGTTCCCTCCACTTTTATTTAACATAGGACATGCCCTGTGTGATGTTAGCTCTGGACGCCCAGCTCTGGGGACTTAGTGAGCCTCAAGCTCCACCTAGAAAGGCCCTTGTCATGGGAGGTACCAGTAGAATCAAAAGAAGAAGTTCTATTGTTTGAGTTTTTCTATTGGAGGAACTTCCCTTTAGTAGAATGAGATTATGGGGTACATTGTATAGGTTTAAGAAAAGAGTCAGGAGGGAGTGGCCTGGGCATGTCTCAAAGAAGCACAGAATTATAAAAGGGAAAGCAAAGTCAAAGTCAAAGGTTTCATACATTTTGGCCCCAACCATGGTTTATTACTGTTTTAACATTTTCATTATTTAAAATGTTTCCCCCAAATAACATCTCTATATAGGCAGGATGGGCTGGGATTTAGCTCAGTTGGTAGAGCGCTGCACTGCAGTCTCTGAGGCCCCGAGTTCAATTCCCAGCACCACAAAAATGGGAGAAGGGCCTGGCAATCCACTCCCAAGGCAATCCCGAAGCACTCAGCCATTGAAAACCCTATGAGGGTTGCTATGAGTCGGATACCGACTCAACGGCACCTAACAACTAACAATATAGGCAGGACATATAGCAGTCTTCCTCAGAGTGTGTCAAAGTTGTTGATTCTCAGCTGGTGAGACTCAAAGCAGATCCTGGGGTGAAAGCTCTTTGCTTTTCCATGTCCCCCAAATTTCCCTGTCTTTTTATCCTGCCTTAAAAGGATATTATGTGCATGAAAGCAGATTAAAAGGGTAAAGCACCATAGATGGGGACATTTTATTTGCCAGTAATAGATGTTCATGAAGATAATGCAGAGTGATTTAAAAAAAAAAAAAGGCAAAGTATTTTAGCATGTCAGACAAACAGCTGTCTCATTTTAGAAAGACTTCTCTTATGGGCTTTGGTTATCTTACTAGTTGACAACAATCCTTACATTTACAGAGGAGTTTGTGGTTTACAATGCATGGTTTCACACACATTATCTCAGTAACTCATTCTTACATTCTTGAGAGGTAAGCATTAGTATTAATATCCTGTGGAAAGGTTGAGTGATATGCTTAAAGTCACCTACAGAGCAAGTGACAGTGCTTGATGTAATTTGCAGTGTGGAACTTTTTCTGTTTGTGGTCACATTCTGTACCTGTTTTATCTTGAAATAAACCCTGAATCTGATGCCAAGAGTGGTGCCTTAGTTACTCACCATGGCTGTACCTTCTCTCCACCACCATCCAGTGCCATATGGAGTTTGGAGTTATCTCTGTACACTATCTGTAGTTGTAGTAATAGTCCTGGCCATATATAACATTTACCAAAGTTTCATGATCCAGGCTTGCATAGGTGATTTCATTTAATCCTCTTAGCAACTCTTTGAGAAGAATATTATTATTATCATCGTCTTTTTTTCTGTCTATGAATGGAAGCTGAGAGAAGAAACTTGGCTGGCTTATGTCGCTGCTAAGTGGTAAGATTGAGACTTGAACCTGGATGATAGCACTGAATATCATTATGCCATATGCCCTGGAACATCTCCACCATTCTAAATATTCTTTTTCTTTCTTTCTTTCTTTCTTTTTTCTTTTTTCTTTTTTTTTCTTTTTTCACAGTACTGGGGATTGAACCCAGGGCCTCGCGCTTGCATGCTCTGCAAGTGCTGGACCACTGAGCTGCACCCTCAGCCCATTTTCTTACTTTTTTTTTTTTTTTTTTTTTTGAGACAGGTCTCGCTAAATTACGCAGACTGCCTCTGGTCTCGAACTTGCAATCCTCCTGCCTCCACCTCCCAAACTGTTGGGATTACAGACTTGCGCCACTGTGCCCGGCTTAAATTTTCTTTTAGTAGTGTCATTTGTTTCCCTTTGCCCCTTCATTAATTTTTATTTTGTATATTGAATCAACAAAACCCTAGTGTAACAAAACTATGTCTTAGAAAGATCCAGTTACCCATTTAAGCATCACAGCATAGCTATAATACTACTGTGGAGATTAACATGAAGAAGAACAAGGAACAGAACCAGGTCCTCAAGTTCCCATCTAGTGATCAGGGACCCAAAGTTCCAGCCATTTCTGTTGGACTTTAAGCCTGGGATTAACAAAGATAAGCAAAGAAGAGCAGAGAATGCCCTTTTAGAACAGTGCAGACCTCTAGTGATGTCCTCTTTCTGAGCTCTCTGGCCATGATCTCTTGAAAGATAACAGCAGTGAGATCGAAGTAGTAATAAAGAGTCTCCCAACAACGAAAAGCCCAGGACTGGATAGGTTCACTGTTGAATTCTACAAGACATTAAAAGAATTAACACTAATGCTTCTCAAACTATACCATAAAATATAAATGGAAGTAACACTACCACACTCATTCTGTGAAGCCAGTGTTTCCCTATTACCAAAACCAGATAAGGATACATCAAAAAAGGAAAACTATAGACCAATTTCCCTGATGAACCTAGATGCAAAAAGCCTCAATAAAATACTTGCAAATCAATTTCAACAACACATTAAAAAGATCATGCACTATGATCAAGTAGGTTTCATTCCAGGGATGCAAGGCTGGTTAAACATATGCAGCATTATAAATATAATACAGTATATAAATAGACTCAGAAACAGAAATCACATGATCCTACCAATAGATACAGAAAAGACCTTTAACAAAGTTCAAATCCTTTTATGATAAAAGTCTTGAATAATCTAGGAATTGAAGGAACATACCTCAACATAGCAGCTGTACCACTGTGGCATCCGATCCCATCAGATCTCAGAAGCTAAGCAGGGTCAGGCCTGGTTAGTACTTGGATGGGAGACTGCCTGGAAATACCAGGTACACTATGCTTGGGAAAAGAACCCAGTAACCCACTCCCAAAAAACAACCAGCCATTGAAAACCCCATGAATAGCAGAGAAGCACTGACAATAGTGTTGTATGTAGGGCCACTTTGAGTCGGATACTGACTCAGTGGCACCTAACAACAACCACTTCAACATAATAAAGGCAATATGTGAAATACCTACAGCCACATTATACTAAATGGGGAAAAACTGAAAGTAGTTTCCCTAAAATCAGGAACAAAACAAGGGTGTCCACTGTCTCCACTGTTAGGTAGCTAGTATAGCCATTAGCAGGCAATATGGAGGAAAAGGGGATTGAAATGGTTCTTGCCATTCCACCATGATGAATGAAGCCATGTGCTTATCTGAGGACACTGGAAGGGTATTTTCTAACGGGTCTCACACCTTATCCAAGTACTTGAGCCATTCACAAAACAAAGACCCTAAGCCTATGTCACATGAGGCACCCAAAGCTGGGCACCCAGGGCTAATGTCACACTGGGTGTGCCCTGTTATTGTTATTAGGTGCCGTGGAGTCATTTCTGACTCCTAGCGACCCTCATAGGGTTTTCAATGGCTGATTGTTTTGGGATTGCCTTGGGAGTGGACTGCCACATCCTTTTCCCATTTTTGTGGTGCTGGGAATTGAACTCAGGACCTCAGAGACTGCAGAGCGGCGCTCTACCAACTGATTTAAATCCTAGCTAGTTTGAATAAAATTAGAGGGAACATGCACCCATGCTCACTCCCAAAAAACAATCAGCCATTGAAAACCCTATGAATAGCAGAGAAGCACGACAATAGTGTTTTGTCTACTGTACCTAGGGTCACTATGAGTCAGACACAGACTCGTTGGTACCTAACAACAACAACAACAACAATAACAACAACAACATCCTCTCTCCTATAACTTCTGTGTTGGGTGTAAATTCTTTTATACATCGAATACAAGGTCCAAGGCTTTGCCACCAGACTCCTGGACTCATACTCCAGACCTGCCTACCCTTGTTCCCTGCATCTCCCCAATAACATTCATTGCTATTCAACATAGTAATTGAACTACTAGCCATAGCAATAAGACAAGAGAAAGAAATAAAAGGAATCCAAATAGGAAAGGAAGAAATCAAAGACAAACTATAAAGGAAGGATTTCACAGACTTGTGTTCACAGGACCTAAAAGTGGGAGCAATAATTTGATGGCTGGGATTGAAAAGGCCTCCTTTTAGCAGCTACTTGAAGCACCTAGCAGCCACAGTAAACAATAATAGAATCAGAGAAGCAGAAAGTCAGCCCATTGGCCTTTTCTGGTAGGAAGGAAAAGGTGATCTATTACAAGTAAGCGAGTAGAATGATAAAAGGGCACTTGGGAGAGGGTATTTCCACTAGCTTTGATCACCAGTTGTCCTGTTGTGTGAAGTGGTCAATTTATTAAGAAAATCTAGTGCACCATAACCATTACTTAGGCAGCCATTTCGAAGACTTACTTACACAGATCAGTCTGTTTCCACCTCTTCCATTTACAAACCCAAATTTGTCAGACCTGAGTCACTAATAAACCATGTGAATAGGGTAAGCCTCTTTTCTAGGCTCATCTGGAAAATGGACATGACAAAGAAAAGTTCAACCTTTTAGCCACAGGCTTGACAAATTCTGCTGTGCTGTTCAGCTTTTTTCTTTCCTTCCTCCTTCTTGCTTTTGTTTCGTTTTGTTTTGTTTTCATTGTTCCTTCATATTACATACAAACTTAAAACAGAAATATAACTAGAAACAACGTTTTTATTTTGCCAAATCCTATTCTAACTGCTAAAGAGATTATTCTCCAGTTGCTCACCTGCGTATTACCATTTTCATTTTGGAGTCCAAGCAGATACACAGGTCCAGAAAATTGTCAAAGGAAAGAGACCTTGCTCTGGCTTTCCAGGGCCTTTTTATTTACAGTTTTGATAGAAGGAAGAAGGAAGTTGAGGAATTTATAAGCAAACATGATTAAACAATTTGATTAGTATCTGACTGACAGGTAGGACAAAGAAATCCTCAAGTGTGAAAGGGGAACTATCTGCTGTTAAGGCTTGGACCTACACCATCCACAATTAATGCATTAATGAATAACTGAGTATTGACCTCAACTTCATCCAGTTTGCATCTACATGGAGCTTCTAAGCTATAATTCTAAACTCCTGATCTTCTCTCAAGTACCAAGAATATCACCGTAAATTTACACTTGGTAACCAAGGATAATTTTGACAAAGCACCTTGGTCAATTTAAAAGTTGTTTCTCTTTACTCATAAAATTTACAGGATGAATCAAGACTTGTGGAGAGATTTTTTTAAAGTAAAATATATATTTTTAATAGCATGTTTCTTTTTTAAAGTTACTTTTAAATTTACAGTAAAATTCACTTTTTTGATGTACAGTCCTGAGTTTTAATAATTGCTTAGGTATGTGTGACCACCACAACAAATAAGATACAGAATGTTTCCATTTTCTAAAACATTAGTTGGTGTTTCCATTTCCCTCATCTCAGCCAAACCATCCTGGTGTCCAGTCTCATCTGATCTCAGAAGCTAAGCAGGATCAGGCTGGTTACTCTTTGGATGGGAGACCACCTGGGAATACCGGGTGCTATAGGCTTGGGAGAAGGACTCAGCAGCCCACTCTTGAAACAATCAATCATTGAAAACCTTACAAATAGCAGAGAAGCACTGACATAATGCCAGCACGTGGCACAGTGTTGGGGAGTGTTTCTTTCTGCTGTACACAGGGTCACTATGAGTTGGATCTGACTCCATGGCACCTAACAACAACAAACCCATAATCCCTGGCTACCCTTCTTCTGTCCTGTAATCCTATAGTAGTATCTTTTCCAGAGAATCATACAAATGAGACCATACAAGTTTTTGGGTCCGGTTTCTTTCACTTAGACTAATGCAATTGACATAAGTCCACAGTGTTAACAAGGATCAACAGTTTGCTCATACTTAGTATGGAGGAGCCTTGCATTGAATGAGTGTACCATGGTTTAGCTCTTCACCAGCTGAAGGACATTGAGCTGTTTCTGGATGTTGATGGGCGTGAATAAATCAGCTGCGGTCATATACAAAATTATGCCAAGCGCGTGGCACACCTCTGTGATCCCAGAAACTGGGTGGGGGCAGAGGCAGGAGGGATTCAAGTTCCAGATCAGAGGCAGCCTGAGTCACTTAGCAAAACCCTGTCTCAAGATAAAAACAAATTTTAAAGGCGGGGCTGGGGGGTGTAGCTCGGCGGTAGAGCACTTGCAAAATATGTTTGAGGCCCTGAGTTTAGCCTTGAAGTACCACACACAAAAAAAAGTTTGTGTGTTTGAAAATAAATTTTTCTTTCCCTTTCCCTAGGACTAGAATTGCTGGGCCATGTACTAAGTGTGTGTTTAACTTATCAAAAAAACCCTGCTAAACTATTTTCCTGAGTGGTTGTGCCACTTTCCACTCCCCACAGCGATGTAGAACTCATTTGCGTAGTCACTGTTTTTTACTTTATCCATGATGATAGATGTACAGTGGTATAACATTGTGGTTTTAATTTGTATTTCTCTCATTTTAATAGGTAATCATTACTTGATGTTAAGAATCTTTCCATATGATTATTTGCTATCTCTATATCCATGTTTAAAGCAGTCTATTTTATAGATTTTATAGATTCATGTTCATTAAAAGTTTTAATATATTATAGAAATATATTACATAGAATGTTTCCTATGATAATTTCTATTTCTTTTGTTGTGGTTGTTTTTTGTTTTGTTCTGTTTTGTTTTTTGTTTTTTTTTTTGAAACAATGTCTTACTATGAAGCACAGGCTGGCCTGGAACTATGTGTAGACCAGGTTGGCCTCAAACTTGTGTCGATCATCCTGCTTTAGCTTCCTAAGGGCTGGGAGTAGAGGTATGCACCACCACACTTGGTTTGATAATTTTAGATTCTCATTATAACTATTATTAAGATTACTGTGTGCTCTTCCATATTTTTATATGCTAACACACATTGTTTATATAAGTCTATATTTTGTAAAAACCACTTTTTTATGCAAACCACTTGAGAATGTTTTTTACCGTTTCACAATAACCTTGTGCAGAGTTTGAGTACCTGCTCTGCACTTTCTGAGGACCTGGGTTCAATCACCAGCATTGCAAAAATGGGAGAAGGACATGGCAATCCACTCTTGAAAACAATCCCAAAACAATCAGCCATTGAAAACTCCATGAGGGTCCTATGAGTTGGACCAACTTGACAGCACCTAACAACACAATCAACACCCACGGAAGCAGCAGTCAAGAAATCAAAAGAAGCATTGCATTAGGAAAAGCTGTTACAAATGACCTCTTTAAACTGTTGAAAAGTAGAAATGTCACATTGAAGATGAAGGTGTGCCTGACTCATGCCACAGTATTTTTAGTCACATCATCTGTTTGTGAAAGCTGGACATTGAATGAGGGAGACAGCAGAGGAATTGATGCTTTTGAACTATGGCTCTGGAGGTGACTATTGAATATACCATGGACTGCCAAAAGAACCAACAGGGATCCATCCTAGAAGTAGTACAACCAGAGTGCTCTTTGGAAGCAAGGATAGCTAGATTGCATCTTATGTATTTTAGACATGTTGTCAGGAGAGACCAATCCTTGGAGAAGGATATTATGTTTGGAGAGTGGCAGGTCAACCAAAAAAAGGAAGACCCTCAATTAGATGGATTGACACAGTGGCTGCAACAATGGGCTTAAAAATAAAAAGATCCTGTGTGTGGCACAGTGTCGGGGAGTGTTTCATTCTCTTGTACATAGTGTCACTATGAGTCAGACCTAACTTGATGGCACCTAACAACAACAACATATATAGATCTAGTCTATTTTTTCTGGTGTCTTTGTGATATTCAATCATATGCTTTATTCAATTGTCTGTTGTATTATATGTTCTGTTAGAACATAAATTTACTGGTTTTTGATCAAAAAGTTACATTTTGACAATCCCATGTTGCAAATAGCAATTATATTTCTATTATAGTCTAGTAAAATTTTGAGGTTGTACAAACCTCATAATAAAATTATATATTGCACATTTCCTAGGTTTGAACTAAAAACCATGTTGTAGCAATAAGAATTATCTTAAAAAGATGTGAGCAGTTGAATTATGTAGAAATATAAAACAAGTTCCAGTTAATTTCATGTTAAGGTCTTAAGAAACTTGGAATATGGGTATCTGGAGTATCATAAGGAAGAACAAGTCTACCAAGAAATATTTTACTCTGTATTATTGCTCCCTGGGGTTTTCCATATTAAACAAACTGATTCAATTATTTCATTTAAAGGCAATTCCTTTCTGCATCAATCACTCCTATTAACTTTCATAGTAGTCTCACAGGAAGTAAGTTCCTATCAGTGTCCTCTTTTGGAGTTGTTTTATGTCTAGTGATTTAATCTTAGACCCCTGTGTTTGCTTCACTTTATGGAGATAATCGGAAAATAACTGGCAATCTGTTCATTCTTTAGAAACGATTCTTTTGGTCTTTTTAGCTATAGACTCACATATTTAATCCTAGAAGGCCATACAGAAGGAGGAAAGAAAAAGGAAATATTAGAGAACTTAGTATTTCCTCTTACTCTCTCCTAAGAATATTTAATTTTTTGGTTTTCTAAGCAAATCTCTTGCAGCTGCATAGTTTTCTATTCGTGCCAAGGACCCTTTTGTTTATACTAACTGCACCCAAAGAATTCTTCTTACACAAGTTGTACTACTTAAGCTCTTTTGCAAGTCTCAGACTTTATCACATCTATGGAGAAACAGAACCATACTTTTCTTTCTCAACATTCTTTCTGGTTAAAGAAGAATGTAGAGGACTTAATTCCTTAAAAATTAAGTCTTAACCTGATAGTGCTTGCCATTTCCATGGATCAATGCACAAGAAAACTTTCCAGAGCCTGTGATTAGATGCACCTACAATTTCCACACAAAGTGAACTTAGGTGACAACCTTAAGAAGTGGCCTGGGGCAATATTTAATCCATCTGAACTCAGATTGTCTATGGTAACCTTAAAATCAGCAAGAACCGAAAAGCCTAAGAAACAGAATAAATAACTAGATCACGTTCTCCTGAGGAAGATACTCACATGTAAGCTCAAAACTTACCAGCTCCATGGAAAAGAATTATTTTGGATACATTTCTAAAGTTCTTGAAGATTTTTTAAAATTAACTATCATCTTTTTAAACCATCAAATCCAGATTACAAGTTAAATTTCTTCAGGCTCCAATGAGTATTTGATGACAATATAATATACAAGGTAAATTGTGGTGTGCTGGAGGTGGCTGATATCAGGGAGTTGATTTTGTGTACCTCTTCCCAATTTTGTTCAGTGAAGTCAAGTTAGTAGCTTGAGATCAAGCGTGGAGGGAAGATTTATACCATGGCAAACTGAAAACATCATAAAACAGGCCTCCTTTTCCCTACCAGACCCCTGAATGCTAAACATTCAACAGAACACCACTGATAGAGGCCAGGCTTGAAGTCAAACAAATCTAGGTTTGTACCCCAGTTCTGACATTTACCAGTATACACTAGACAAGCTCCTATAGCCTGCTAAGCCTCCAGTTTCTCACCTTTGAAATGGGGATAATTATAATACCATGGGCTGCCAAAAAAACCAACAGATCCATCCTTGAAGTGCAACCAGAGTATTCCTTTGAAGCAAGGATGATTAGACCACATCTTACATATTTTGGACATGTTGTCAGGAGGGACCAATCCCTGGAGAAAGATATGTTTGGGAGAATGGTGGGTCAATGAAAAAAAGATGGATTGACACAGTTGCTGCAACAATGGGCTTAAACATTAAAAAGATCATGTGCATGGCATGGTGTAGGGCAATGTTTTGTTCTATTGTACATAGGATTGCTTTGAGTAGGACCTGACTTGACAGTAGCTAACAACAACAACACTTAGGTTAAAGTACTATGAAAAGCCAGGCATGGTAGTACACACCTGTAATTCTAGCACTCAGGAGGCTGAGGCAGGAGAATCACAAGTGCAAGACCAGCCTAGGCTACACAGTGAGACTGTATCTCAAAAAAAAAAAAAAAAAAAAAAAAAAAAAAAAAAAAAAAAAAAAAAAAAAAAAAAAAAAAAAAAAAAAAAAAAAAAAAAAAAAAAAAGAAAAGAAAAAGAAAGAAACAAGGAAAAGGAGATTATTGAAAAGGTTAAGCCAGATAAGGAGTGTGAGACACTTAGAACAAGCCCTAGTAAATAGTAATGGCAAATAAAATGATGCTAATTATTACTGTTGTTGTTAAAAAGCCTGGAAGATGTAAATCTCAGCTGGATCCTATGCATTTTGCATCTTTTGAGTAACATTTAATGCAAACATGAGAATGATGTTACAGTGAATTTGTCAGCCTAGATTGAGAAAGAATTTGTGGTGAGAAAAATTCTATTCACATTTTTTTATTGATTGTTTGAGAAAATATTTAAACAAATTTGAACACTTAAAGATATTTTTAAAGCCAAAAATCAAAGTGCTCTGGGTCTCCTCAGAGCATTTTTCAACAATGTTGGGCTCAGAGCCAGAACATGTTACAAACGTTTTGACCCCACCCCACCCTGTCTCAACAGCCATCCTCCCCCAGAGCAAAAAATTTGATACAATGCCAACAAGAGAATCTTCCTCCTGAGAATATCTTAGGGCTCTCATCATTTTTGTTTAAAAATAAAAGTTCCTAAAACCTTGCAATATGACAGACCTCAAAATATCCATGTGCATAGATCCCAGAGAAAGGAATACTCGAATATAAATAGCTGTAGTTCAGAGGCTTATAGAATAGAGGAAGGGCCTAGGAGAGTTTGGCTTGCCATGTGGCAGGAAGAGACCAGACAACGGCAGGGTTAGTTTCTTTGTCCAGTCCCAAGCTTCCTCTTCCCGTCCTTCCTCATGAAGAGAGTAGCCAGACACCCTCCTGGTGAAGCCCTTGCCCCTTGCAGTAGGTTCAGGGCCACCCAAAGTGACAGCTAGGGGAAGAACCATCTAGTCATTTCTCACTCTGTCCCCGGGGCACACAGAGGATATGGTAGGAAAGGGAGAGCACAGATACGATTTAAAGACATGGGTGGAGCCCCGGAAGCCACACCCCATGGGCTGGGGAAGGACAGATGTGGAAAGGAAGCTTCTGGAAGGCCCTCCAGTGTTGAGGAAGTTCTAGCACTTCCTCTTTGTCACTCTCTTCTGCCTCCTCCTTCTGCTGGAGGGCCCTCTGAGAGCATGTAATGCATCTGCTCCAGACCTCAGTAAAAGATAAGACTGACTGTATCTACCTTCGTTCTTTTTTTTTTTTTTTTTAAATCTTTTCTATTTCCTAAGTATTTGGATTACACATATTTATGGGGTACAGAATGATAATTCAGCTCATATACACACTGTGAAATTATCAAATCAGGATTATTGAGATTTCCATCTCCTTAAACGTTTTACAAAAACAAAAACAAAAAGAACAACCAAAAAAAAAAAACTGATATAGATGTAGCAATAAGAGTGTATATTTATGAGGTATGTTGTTGTTGTTGTTGTTGTTAGGTGCCATCAAGTAGGTATCCGACTCATAGCGACCCTCATGGGTTTTTCAATGGCTGACTGTTTCGGGATTGTCTTGGGAGTGGATTGCCAGGCCCTTTTCCCACTTTTGCGGTGCTGGGAATTGAACTCGGGACCTCAGAGACTGCAGCGCAGGGCTCTACCCACTGAGCTAAATCCCAGCTTTATGAGGTATAGGATGATTTTTTAAAAAATTGCAGAGTATAGTGAGATTCATTATGGGATTTCCATGAAGTTGCATCCTGTTATTTTACACTTGTTCTCTTCCTCTTTACCCATCTATGTTATTCCTTCTTACCCTCTCCTGGGTTTTTCTACTTTTTTCCCCCTTTTTTAGTTTTTAAATGTTGGTAGGGTAAAGAGCAGTAAGATTTTTTGCTCTGTCCATTATGCAACTTTTACATCACTTTTGCCTAGATGTTCATCAACTTACATATTTTACAGAACCATAATTCCCATATATTCATAAAGTTGCATCATATACTTGGGGGTAATCCTGTCTCCCTCTGGCCCTCTACTTAATTTCCTTCCCCTTCTCCCCTCTATCTTCATTCTTATACAGAGTTGCCCTGGCATGCATGTAGCATAAGCTATACCACTGCCACCCCACTGCTGTGGAAGTAAGGACAAATGGGACCTTAAAATTTCACTCTGTGTCACTTACAGGAACTCAGGAGGTAAAATGCTTTGTCTGAGGTTGCACAGTTTATCAATTGTGTGCATAGAGCTCCAATTTTTTAAATTTCATTTCAAGCGCAAAGATCTCTAGTCTACATCATGACTGGAACTTTTCACCTCCATATTCTTAAATTTCACGTCTCATTCTCTGACTTTATTTTGTGCATACTGAAGCTTCAGGCTAACCTTGAACCACATTCTCACACAGCAATGTCCCTTCCCTTCTATTTTCCATCAACACCAACTCATCTATTAAAAATTGAAACACAAATTCTCTATGCAAAGGATATGGATTTTCTGCAATATACTAGGAGTAGTTTTTATAAATTATGAGTCCTACTAATAACCTCTTACAAGAAAGAATGGCTTAAGAATGAACCTTAGTGAAAATCATGAAATATTCAATCGGATTATATCTGTAATTCTGCATAGAACATGTGGTTTCTCCCTTTTTTCTTTGTTAGCAGAATCCTCATTATGTTTCAGTAGCCACCTCTCCCCAGTAGCTCAGTGTAAGGTCTTGAACACCTACATCTGTCATGGTGGTCCTATTCATCTTGCTAGTAGTTCATTTGAGCATGGATGTATTAAACCACTCTGGTCAGTGAGATATGAGGGAGAGGGAAATGAGGGGCTTTTAGAAAAGATTGGATCTGATCTTAAACAGGTAAATAAGGATGAGGGATGACTTTATTACCACTGGATGTTCTTACGTGGCAATGGATGTTTGGAGTTTTTGCAGCCATCATGTGACCTGGAGAAGAGCCAGACTGAAGATGAGGCTGATACTCTAGTGAGACATGGTAGAAAGCTGGAAAGACTATGGCTTCTTGATTATGTTCTTTAGTCACTAAAGAAACCAACCCTAGAGACACCCAAATTGTTATTCCTCTTCATAAAACCTTTATTGTTTGGGCCGGTCAGGTCAGGGTCTCTGTTACAGTTGAAAGCAAACTTATTATATAACAAGTAAAATTAAATGGTTTACTTTGGGATATAGTTTACAATGAATTTATATGGGAGAGCTCACCAAAAAAGTATACTGCTTAACATCAGAAGTTCTACATGAATCTTATTTAGATTTTTCTATGACTTTGGAAGGAAATTTATATTTTATTCTTTAGACGTTCCAACCTGAGGCTGGGAACAGTGGTGCATGCCTGTAATCCCAGCAACTTGGGAGGCAGATAAAAGAAGATCATGAGTTGGAGGCCAGAGGCAGCCTGCATGACTTAGCAAGGCCATGACCCAAAATTAAAACTAAAAGAATAGCTGGGGATGCAGCCCAGTATGATGCCCTAGGTTCAACCCTTGGGTTTTTTGGGATTGATATCTAGCATATATAAAGAACTCAAAAAAGTAAACAAAAACCAAATAATCCAATCAATAAGCTAAGCGGTCCAATTGAACTAAACGGATGGTTCTCAAAGGAGAATACAAATGGCCAATAAACATGAAACAATATTCAACATCCTTAGCCATAAGGGGAATGGAAATCAAAACTACACTGAGATTCCATCTCACTCTTGTCAGAATGGTCAGTATCAACAAAACAAACCACAACAAATTCTGGTGAGGATGTGGGAGGAAAGGAACACTTATATATTGCTGATGGGACTGCAAACTAGTTCAGCCATTATGGAAAACAGTATGGAGTTTCCTCAGAAACTAAAAAGAGAACTACCATATGATCCAGCTATATCACTCTTTGGCATATACTCAGAGGAATCCAAGTCATGGTACCATATACACATCTGCACTTTCATGTTCATTGCAGCAATGTTAACAATTACAAAGATAAGGACTTAACTCATATGTCCATCAATAGATGAATGCATTTTTAAATCTGATATATATATATATGAATATTATTCATCCATAAAGAAAAATGAGATCATGCCATTTATAGGAAAATGGATGGAACTAAAGATCATCATTTTAATCAAAATAATCCAGACTCAGAAAGGCAAAAATACCACATGTTCTCATTCATATGCAGAAGCTAGATTTATCCTAAGATGAAAAAAAAAAAGTGTGTGTGTGTGTGTGTGTGTGTGTGTGTTTGTGTGTGTCTGAAAAGTATATATATGGCTAGAAAGTACAGGGGGATGTATCTAGAGTGGCAGAGGATTAGCGGGAGGTGGGGGGCATGAGGGGGATAATTATAGAGAGAATAAGTGCAAAATACACAATTCAACTGTATGATAATTTCACAATGAAACTCATTATACCATATGCTAATTAAATATCAATTTTAAAAATACAAGGGAGGAGGCAAAACTAATCTGTCAAAGAAAAACAAATCTTTTTTGGGGAGGGGTAAAAACAGTGGAAAGATAGGCTAGGAACATTTTCATTTCAGCCCTCAAAAAGAAACATCCTATAATTAAATGTGCCAACGGGAAAATCCCAACCATGCAAGAGTGTTGGTCTGGCCTATACTTAAGAGTTTTCTTAAGAAAGTCATCATTCATATATAGTGATATGGAAACTATACTAGTAGGCTTTCTATCACTATCATGAAATATCTGAGGCAATTAATTTAAAAAGAGTGAAGGTTTATTTTTGCTCATGATTATGGGCAGCCTATGATCCCATGACTGAGTGACCCCTGCTGAGGGAGCATGTCACAGCAGGAGTGCGTTGCAGAGCAAACGACTCACTTTATTAGCTGGGAAGCAAAGCCAGAACAAAAGGAAGAAGCCAGGCCCCCACACTCTCCTTCAAGGGCATGCCCTCCAGTCACCTCCCACAAGACCCCACCTCCTAAAGGACCACAGTGCCTTCCAATAGTACCACCCTGAGGACCAGTCCTTTAACACATGGACCTTTGGAGGACATACAACATTTCAACTACACAGAAACCAATTCCAAGTTGGCCACCTCTTGAGAGTTCTTATTTTGCTTTCTTTTGTTGTGTTTCTAATGAAACAATCTGAGCTTAGTGAAGACACATCAGTGAATTACCCCTTACCTTGCAAGTGGATCAAGTGTTAAGGTGGATTGGATCCTGTTGGAAAGTTCCAAGGCCAACTGTACTCTTGGCCTAACCATTAGAGCGAAGCTGTGCTCTCTGCTCATATCTGCAGTAGTGATTGAAGTCTGGCACACAGCTAGAATGTGGCACTATGAATCCACTATCCCAACCATTAGTCCTGTCACATCTCTTAACCAAATCATAATTCACAACCTCTAGGCTCACAGCAGTGTCTATCTCCAAGGAAATACCCCAACAACCACCTAAAATTTCAAAATGAGCAATCCCTGACTAACAGCAATGTTTCTTAAAGCCATTTGATTTTCCTTGTACTTCTTTCATGCCTCATGGCTCTTCCAAGCCAGTTTCACCTCCAAAAACTCATTAATGGCCCCTCTCCAACCTGAGTTCACACTTATGTGGCTTCTCATCCTTGTCCCTTTCTCCCAGTTGGTCATCAACAAAATCCAGAAGGAGGGGTGTCTTCAAAGGGAGAAGTAGCTTCACATAATGGAGGAGGAAAAGAAATCAAGTGAGCAAAGCCAAAAACCACTTAAGGAGTGAGAAAGAAGGAAGTAAAGCCTGATGACATTCATGTATTTAAAAATTTGCTCCATCACAAACCCCTGCAGGGAAGATACAGGAGAGTACAATATCCGTTGCATCACTGTGTCCTCCTGAGAACACAGGAAAATCTACAAGGTTGAGTATCATCAAAATTGTGCTCCTACCAAATGGCAGATTTGTTTTTATGCGTCTTGAGAATCCTCTGGTGCTTCTGTGTCTGCATGGGTCTTCAAGGAGTCCAGAGCCGAATTCACACTATCACTCTAGTAACATGCAGCATAGGATATAAAGTACATGAACCTATGTGCTAATATCACATCTGGATTTGATATTTCCTATGCTTTTTTCTTCTTATCTCCTAATTCCCTCATCTGTTTAAACCTTAGGTCACTTCACAGTTTCAGATGCATTGCATAATGAGGTGGTGTGTTGAACGCATGCATGCATGAATGAATAGAAACACAGTTATAGCTTTCCTACTATTTTCTGCTTAGTAAGATTACACCTGCCTTCCCCCCTTGATATTTCTACTTCAGCCCCACCACACTACAATCCTATCCTTGTCCAGGGCTCTCCTCTATCTCCCAATGACCTGAGACCAAAAGCTAGAAATTATCTTTGGCTTCTTCTGTCCCTTCTCTCCAGCGGGTCACTAAATCCTGCCAGGCCTCAATTCATTCCCTGCTGTGCACCTGACACTTCCTTTCAACTCTCAACATGAGATCCTTGTTCAAGTCCTCATCGCCTTGTGCCTATGCCATTGCGATATTTTCCTAGATAATTTCCTTGGCTGCAGACTTTCTCCATTCCAAGTCATACAGCAGTTGCATTATTCATAAAGCACCACCCAATGTGTATAAAGCCATTTTTTGTCTGTCCTAAATTTATGCCCCAAATACAAGATTTTTCTTAAAAAAACTAAGATTCTTTTACATCTAAACTCTCTTTGAGGTTTTCAGGATGATCTCTGAGTAACCAAACAAATGTATCCCCTTGTCTTGTAGCAGGAGAGATACTAAAACAATAAGGTGTGTTCTATATTCTTCATATTTTAGTTAGCTCCACTGACTACAAAAAGGACTGAAGTAACTATGATACTACCTGCTTTGAGGAACCAGATGCCAAATAAGCCTTTTACTTTCTCAAGCAAAAGCTAGACTAACCCCCCTAGACATTTATGACTCTACTAAACCCTTCTCATGATTTGTGCATGAAGTATAATATTCTTTTTTTTTTTCAGTACTAGGGGGCTGAACCCAGGGCCTCACTCATATTTTGCAAGTACTCTACCACTAGGCTGCACCCCCAGCCCATTTATTTTTTATCTTGAGACAGAGTCTCGCAAAGTCACACAGGCTGCCTCTGGCCTCGAAGTTGTGAACCTCCTGCCTCCACCTCCATGATGGTGCACCACCATGCCCCACACAATGTTCATTTTTAAAAGCACGTATTAAAAACTAGGAACCTCCCATAAACCATTGCTACCGTACGATTTCTCTTGCTCTCTCAACTAAGGCTTATCTACTTTGTTTCTCTACTGCAGCTGCCTAACAAGGACAAACACTCCTGAGTCAACTGATTGTCACCTACAAAATTCTTGTGTTGTCTGTTTCCTACACTCAGTAAACATAATTTCTTCTCCTGATACAGGCAACTTTCCTGACATCTATGGAATGCCCTCAGCATGCCATGTTCTAAGCTGACTGATGTCTGACCCTGATGACAACCAGCTGTTATTAAGTGCCTACAAGTCAGGTTTGACTCATAATGACACTATGTACAACAGAACAAAACTATACCTGACACTGTGCCATTCACATGCTCTTTTTAATGTTTAAGCACATTGTTGCAGTCATTGTGTCAATCCATCTAGTTTACTGTCTTCCTTTGTTATTGTTATTGACCTTCCATTCTCCCAAACCTGATGTCCTTTTCCAGGGATTGGTCCCTCCTCAAAATATGCCCAAAATACTTAAGACGCAGTCTAGCCCTCCTTGCCCCCTAGGATCATTTTGGTTGCACTTCTTCTAAGACAGACCTGTTGGTTCTTTTGGCAGTCGATGGTATATTCAATATTCATTTCTAGCGCCATAATTCAAAAGCATCAATTCTTCTCTTATCACCCATACTCATTGTCATGGTTTCACAAGCATATCACACAACTGAAAATACCATGGCATGAGTTAGGCGCACCTTTGTCTTCAATGTGACATCTTTACTACTCAATACTTTAAAGAAGTCTTTTGCAACAGCTTTTCCCAGTGCAATGTGTCTTTTGATTTCTTGACCTCTGCTACTGTGGGAGTTGATTGTAAAACCAAGTAAAGCAAAATCTTGGACAACATAATTCTTTTTCCATTTATCATGAAGTTGCTTACTGACCCAGTTGTAAGGATTTTGTTTTGTTGATGTTTAAGGCACAATCCATACTGAAGACTCACTTTCAGCAAGCAGAGTTGTGCCATCTGCAAAACACAAGTTGTTAATGAGTTTTCCTCCTATCCCTATACCAGGTTCTTCTTCACAAAGCCCAGCTTCTCAGACTATTTGCTCAGCATAGAGATTGAAGAGGTTTGGTGAAAGGGCACAGCTTTGTCTCACATCTTTCCTGACCTTTAACCAAGTAGTGTTTCCTCGTTCTTTTCAAGTGACTGCTTCCTCATTCATGTACAGATTCCTGATAAGTATAATTAAGTATTCTGGTTCCCATTCTTTGTAATGTTATCCATAATTTGTTGTGATTCACACAGTCAAATGCCTTTGTATAGTCAATAAAATATAGATGGACATCTTTCTGGTATTCTCTGCTTTTGGTCAATATCCATCTGACATCAGCAATGATGTCCCTGGTTCCATGCCCCCTTTTATATCTGGCTTGATTTTCCTGCAGTTCCTTGTCAATATACCGCTTCAGTCACTTTTGAATAAATTTAGAAAAATTTTACTTGCAAGTGATATTAATGATATCATTCAATAATTTCTGCATTTAATTGGATTCCCTTTTTTGGGAATAGGTGCAAAAAGGATCTCTTCCAATCAGTTGGCCAGGTAACTATTTTCCAAATCTCTTGGCATAGCCAAGTGAGCACCTCCAGTGCTATTTCTGTTTGTTGAAACAGCTCAGTTCTACCAATTCCTGGAGTCATGCATTTTGCCAATTCCTTCAAGGCAGTTTCCACTTCTTCCTTCTGTACCATTGGTTCCTGTTGATGTGCAACCTCTTGATGGATGACAACTCTAATATGATATTATTTGGTGATTGCTCACATCTTAGGAATATCAATTTATATTTTGTGCTGTATCATGATAGATTCTAAATATTCTGTCACCAATAGTTTAATTTCTTCAGATAGCTCTGACACAAGTATGCCACAGTGGAGTCAGGTCTAAGTTAATGTTGTTTATGATTCTGACATGTAATAAAAAACAAAGTGTTTGTCTAACTTCTCTGGGTACCCCAGGCAAGAAATTTTAAAAGGAAATTAGTGTTTACTTTTTGGAGGCAATCAAACATCTAAAGGCAATCTCCATAATTAAGACTAAGGCTCTCATTCTGAAAGGAAGTACACTGGCTAAGTATTATACAAAATGAACAGACTATTGATGTGATTACCATTAAAAGATGATTATTTGATTCGATTTCATAATAAAGTAAACTAACTCAAATATAAAAATTTACCTGACTAGAAACAAAACATGTTGACCAGTCCAAAAATTTTCCATACCACTTCTTATCTTCAGATCTCTAGGCCTTTGTACTTATACACCAAAAATAACTCTAGTGACAGGGTCAGGGTCAAACTGGTTCAGACTTTACAAAACTATAGTTGGGAAAAAAATTTACCCAAGAGATTCAATAGATGATCAAATCTTGCCTTTTCTATAACATTCATAATTCAAGAAAAACTGGATGATTTTTTTAAAAATCCACTTTATAGTTAAAAAATTTAAAGAAATGTCATTGACATATTCTTGATGCTCTTAAGCATATAAAATGAACTAATGATATTTTATAATCAAAACTGTTCCATTTTTCCATTTTAATGGGGTCTGTCCAAAATCTCCATAAATTATCACTGCATAAAATTATTACATAAAGACTTTTGACATTTTTCCTCTGACAGATCCCATTTGGAATGTTCAGGTCTCATCAGATACATTCAAGTCAATATATGTGGCCATAAGCCTAAAAGATCTGAACTTTAATTCCAAAAGGTACGGGGCTCGATCCACCAAATGATACAGATTTAGAAAACTAAAAATATTCAAATGGATCTTATGAAAGTCAACTTTAAAACTACACTGAAAAGGGCCATTTCTTGTGTTTGGTGGGGGAGGGAGGAAGAGGGTCTCCTATGTTGCCCAAGCTAGCTTTGAACTCATGATCCTCCTGCATCAGCCTCCCAAGTGCTGGTATAATAGGCATGCACTACCACACCTGGCTCTCATTTCCTGTTCATTACTTTTCAGTTCCAAGTCCATTATAGGCACATGTTTTCCAGTAAGCATACTTAGAATCCTCTGTCTGGATCCTATACTCTTCATTATTGTACATCTGACCCAAAGCCCAAAGGTTTAATAAAAAAATCCAGAAGCAGACAAGTTCCAGAAGTCTTCAACTTCCTTCCCAATTTCTATGGATCACAGAAAACTTCAGATGTAGACAGTTGCCTTTCAATACCTTCGGATTATATACAATGGGGCCAAAAGACTTATATATAGTTGGACTTAAGTTTTCCTGTTTGTCTCTTCCTGATTTTTTTCATTTTGTATTCATCCTTTTTGCTCATTTCTTAACTGCTTCCTTTCCTACAAAATTCTCTGAACTAAATTTGTCTTTCTCAAAGAATGTAGGAATCACCAATCCTTCTAAATGTCAAATTTGATTTATAGTTTCAAAAATCACTAAAATATACATTTTAGCATTGGTACATCTCTGTTTTAATGGGATCACTGGCCTTCATCAATTAATTGCTGTTACTGGCATTTCTCATTGCCCCAAAGGAATGCAAAGACGTCAGAAAATAAGAGGACATGCAACTAATTATGCAAATTATGGTCCAATTATTTTCCCATAAAGCTACACAGGAATCTTTTTTTTAAAATCTGATTTTTTAAAACTCTCCCAGGAATTTTGTCTTCCAAAATTAAACTAATTAAGATCAGACTGTCGTTAGTACCTATTCCCATTAAATGGCATCTCTGTGAATATCCCTGATTCTATTCATCTTAAATAAAGACACTACTTCCTTGGCCTTACCAAACAAAAATGTGATTTATTCTTTGGATATGGTAATCTAGTTTTTCCAAGTATTCAAAGCTATTCTTTCATTGGCTCACATTTCACTGAGAGCTTAACATGGTAATTTGCCAAGAGTGGTCTGATGTGTTGGTTTTCAATGGTTTACATAGGTATTTCTAAACAATAATATATGTTGCATAATTTATATCTGACAATGGCTCTAATATATAAAAAACAAAAACAAAAATACCCTAAAAATAAAAAAATCTCAAACTTGAGTTGCTCAAGAAACTAGTGCAAGTTTGGTGACTAAAATAATCCTAAATAATAAAATGTCCCTAGATTCTTTACTGGCAAGCCAAGGTGGAGTCTTGTGATATTGAATGTATTTCATTAACCTGAGTAAATATATTTTAAATAATATCAATGAATTAATAAAGGGGATAAAAACCACTTAATTAAAACTGATCAAACAAATCCTTGAGATTTATCCTCCTGATCAGGATTAGGCTGCCTAAAAATTGAGTGCAAAATAGATTCCAAGGTTCTTTTGAGATTTGTAATTATCCTCATGCATGTTTGCTTTTTTCTACTTTTTATTGATGACACAATAGAAAAAGAGACTGAGGCCCTTCTGATAGACTCTGGTTCTTCAAGATTTTGTTTTGATTGGCTTGTGTGATTCTTTGCTGTCTTTCTCCCCTACTAGAAACATAAATTCCACGAGAAGAGAAGCTTTGCCTTATTCACCACTGTACCTCAGTCTTCCTAGGCATAATACTGTTTGACATGTCACAGATGCTGAACAGGAATTTGTTGAAAAAACAGGCTTCCTTCTTCTGCACAGAAAGGACAATGTAGAAGTACTCTCAGCATTTAGAAGGAACCCTGCTGGCCTTTCACTGCTGGTACAGGTGTGGCAATAAGCAGTGCTTCATAATCATAGCACAGATACCTCTCTGGGGCTGTCAGAACCAGGAGCTCAGAACCCTGCCTTGGTCACTCAGCACTGCTTCAGTAATCAAGAGTGGGGCTTCAACAGAAGTGCACATATCCAGGAATTCCAAGAGCTAGTTAGGAAGACAGGCTTTGGAAGAGACCAGCCTTCTTGCAGTTTGTTCCCATCAAGAAGTGGATATGTGTGTGAATGGGACCATAGTTGTGTTTACGAGCTTTAGGTAACAGGATTACACTTCTGTTTTCTTTTCTACATATGTATAATCAACCTCTCTAAATTTAATTGTAAATTTCAGAAGGCACTCTATATATAGGGAGGCTTTTATTTGACTGATGATAGAATGAAAAAAATCCTGAGAGGTCTAAATACTCAGAAATGAAGAACAATTAAAAGTAGGTCAAGGTGGCCAGGCACGATAGTGCATACCTGTAATCCCAGTATTCGGGAGGCTGAGGCAGGAGGATCATGAGGTCCAGGCTAGCCTGGGCTACATAGTGATACTCTGTCTCAAAACAAACCAAACAAAACAAACAAAAAAAGTAAGTCAAGATCATCCTGTCCTATCCTATGCTCTACTTATGAGGATCCTGAAAATAATTTTTTTTAATTAAAAATCTTTTTAGCCAGGTGTGGTGGCTCACACCTGTAATCCTAGCACTCAGGAGGGTGAGACAGGAGATTCATGAGTTCAAGGTCAGCCTGAGCTACATGGTGAGTTCCAGGCCAGCCTAGACCATATAGTGAGACTCTACCTCAAAAACCATAATGAAACAGAGTCTCACTGTGTTGCCCAGGGTGGCATTGAACTCACCATCCTCTAGACGTGCACCACCATGCTCCACTTTAAAGTTTTCAATTACTACATAATAATTGTTTTTAATCATATGGTATCAGAAAATGCAGCAGCAAGGAGGTTGACTGAATTAATATAGTTGAATATCTAATGTGATCTGGTGATGGTGTCTGCATGTTTCCTTTTCAGAATAGCCAGAAATAAATCATTTTTTTCTGGTTGTTTTTCAGAGACACTAGCCCAAAAGAACCTGACCAAGAGTCATGGGTCAAACCTAATTTAGCTACTGACTTCTTGTGTGATCCTGAATCTATCGTTTAACTTCTTTCTCACTGTATTTCTTCCTCTGTGAAACAGGGATCATATTTGTCTGTGTCTCAAAGAGTTGTTACAAGAGTAAGTAAAAGATTATGTAATAAAGAAACACATTTACCATCTCAACTATTCTATATTAAAAGTGTTTGAGGCCGGGGTATAGCTCAGTGGTATAGATCTTGCCTAGTATGCATGAAGTCCTGGGTTTGATTCCCAACACACACACACACACACACACACACACACACACACACACACACACACACGCACACACACACACAGAAAGAAAGAAAAAGGAAAAATAAAGGTCAGTACTCCTATCAGTCACTGAGATCATTTTAAGCTGAAAAAACCAGAAGGTCCACTATGGTGCAAGTCAAACATATAACAAAGTAAAAGAAAGAAAAAAAAAAAGAAAAAAGCAAATACCCCTATCAGTCACTGAGATCATTTTAAGCTGAAAAAACCAGAAGGTCCACTATGGTGCAAACTCAAACATATAACAAGGTCATTGTTTTGCAAAAATGTGTTGAAAGACAAGTCTTTTGCATTAAGTATTCTTGAGGGAAGCCATTATCTCAACTCAGAAATGTTTAGCCTCAATTTCCACAGGATTTCCAAAAGTGGACAGGAAATGAATATGCTGGGATCATTGAAAGTTACACTGGACTCAAGCCAACAACTCACCTATTTCTTTCACTTCAACTACTGTCTCAAAACAGGAGCATTCTTGGTGCTGATGCTCACAGACTGTATCACTCCCTGCGAACCTGAGCCTCTTGCTAATATAGAAGCAGCATCTCCCACAGGAAGCACTTCTTACAGACTAGTGTAAAAAGCTGAAAGGATTCCTCAATGAGATGTCAGAAAATTGTGTTAATAAGATACATGTGCAGGACATTAACATTTATAAATACTCCAAGAACTTTAAATACTTTTGTCTGCTTTTCTCCTTATTTACCACCACCATGCACAGTACAATCTGATGTTTCATAAACCCAGATGTATCTAAGAAAAAGAAATAATTATTCCCTAGTGAGTAAAGCACAAGGAAGCCACTTAGAAGGTTCTTTTAATTTCAGGATGAGTGGTGGAATCAGAGAACAGGAAGGAATATCAGGTAGATGTTTAGATGGCAGACACTGAGTAGGTTTTCCATTTGCCTTAAAAGATTTTGCAAAAGTGGGTACTCTATTACCATGTCAAGTGTCTAACGTTGGAGCACTCTTTCAGCAGAAAGCTTCTTTGCCTGACTGGCCTCTTCTTGGCTGCATGCTCAGTATATATTCCTGCTCCTCTGAGGAGACAGAAAACAGCTACCTAGCATTATCCTCTCAATTACTATTGAAAAATATAATACTCTTATGTACTTATATATAAATATGTAAAACCTAGACAGCATCTTCGTAAGAATGAATGAGGAAAGGATAGTTCCGCTAGGTTCTTCCTCTGGGTGCGTGTTCTGGCAAGCAGTCAATACCCTAGCATAAGTACAAAGATGAAGCTGAGAATTCAGCCTAAACCAGAACAGTCTGGCTAGGCTGCATTGGCCTTCTTGGCTAGGACCCTTCATGAAGTGCACAAACCTCACATCTGTATGGAATAATTCGTCAGCATTCCAGGCAGGCATTCTCACAGTGAGGCTTTCCTGCAACAGTGTCGCCTATCTGCGTGACGCTTTGGAATTTAGAAAGTTCTCTCAATGTTATCTCATTTCATCCCCTCAAGAATCATTTTAAGAGATGTTACTTCTGTTTCATAGGTAAGGAAGCCCAGAGAAATTAAAGCATATGGCTGGTAAGTGGCAAAGCCAGGTGTTAGAAACCAAGCCTTTTGTTTCACATCCAGTTCTTGCTCCATAGCATCAAAGCTGTTCCCTCTGTATTCCTCAGTTTAAACATAGTGCCACATTTAGCCATTTTTATACATCCATTTCTTTCCACTTAACAATCATCTTTCTAGGACATTTAGCCCCATGACTCTAGAGCATAGAGCTCCAAAATTCAGGTACCATCCTATAGACCAACTGAAAAGTCAACATGAAACAAAAAGTGCCACCCCTGACCTTGAGTGAAGTCTTGCTCTCAGAGTGATTGGAGTGTCACTGCTACTAAAGCTTGCCTGTACTTGCTTCTCTGGAAGATGTGACATTATTGTTAAACACTACAATTGGAATGCCAAAGCCATTGGTATTCACAGGCTTTCCTCGTTTTGTACCTGAAGTATTTCATTTGAGAGCCTAAATATCTGCTTCAAATTAATCATTTCTCATATTCTTTTCTTTTCTTTTTCTTTCTTTTCTTTCTTTTTTTTTTTTTTCCAGTACTAGGGCGGGTCAAACCCAGGGCTTCATGCATGCTAGGCAAGCTGCTCCCTGCCTTTTCAATTGAAAAAAATTTTTCAGACAGGGTCTCCCTAAGTCGTGCAGCCTGCTTCTGATTTCAAGCCTGCAATCCTCCTGCCTCAGCCTCTCAAATAGCTGAGATTACAAGTGTGCACCACAATGCCTAGTGTTTGGTTTCTTTTCTTTTCTGACACTCCATTCACAATTCCCTCTTTGCCCTGCCTGATTCAGCTACATCCATAATTTTAGCTAACATAAACTCAATACGTAATTTGAAATTATGTGGCTCTCTCTTTCTTATATCCTTCATTGATGATACAGCCCCTGGTAAAGGTGTTACATTATGTAGGGCTATATCTCTTAAATGCATTAGAGCAAGAGTCAACAGAGTTGTTTTCTTTCTCTTTCTTTCTTTCTTTCTTTCTCTCTTGCTTGCTTTCTTGCTTTCTTGCTTTCTTCTTTCTTTTCTTTTCTTTTCTTTTTCTATTTTTTTCTGCCTGGTACTGGGATTGAACCCAGGACATTGTGCAAGCTAGGCAAGAATTCTACCACTGAGTTATGTTCCAAGCCCTTGGTTTCTTGAGACAAGAGTCTTGGTACATAGCTTAAGCTGGTCTCTAGCTCAAGAGCCGTCTGCCTCAGCCTCCTGAGTGCCAGAATTACAGGCCTGTGCCACCATGGCTGGCTACAAACTTTTTCTTTCCAGGACCAGAAAGTAAATATCTTTAGGTTTTTAAGGACAAAGGATCTCCGTCACAACTACTCAATTCTTCCATTGTAGCACAAAAGCAGCTGTAGACAATCCATAAGTAAATGGGCATGTCTGTGTCCCAAGACAGCTTGATTTATGGATGCTAAAATTTGAATTTCATATATTTTCATGGCGTGAAACATTTTTTTCTTTTGATGTTTTCCCAACCCTTTAACTATCTAACAGCCATTCTTAGCTCACAGACTGTACAAAAACAGGTTAAGATTTGGTTTGGTTTGCTAATGCTGATGCAGAGAGCAATACCTGTATAAACATACTGAGGGCTAGGGACAAATATAACTTTCATCTTGCCCTCAGTTCCCCAGGTAGCAAAAGTACTAGTTTTGGATCCAGAAACACGGAGGTGGAAACAAATAAAAATGCCTTGAATGAAATAGATTTCATGTTCAATCTAGAAACAACTGCTCCCTTCAAGTTTGATTACAGATTGCAGTGGCTAAGTATATTCATGAGTTCATATAAGGTCTTGGATTTTCATATTTCCCTTTTCCTTAAAAATTTGGCTTTGTGAAGTGTTCACAGTAAAAGCATAACAAGATTTTTTTATTCCCTATTAATAATAAATAGCTCTGGGCAGCGAGTGCTGGCCCTCTCTGTGTTGCCCTTGGCTCTGGGGTCTGATTGGCTGTGTTGACTTCTCCTTCCTTGAGTGATATTAATTCAAACCCCACAGTCCAGGTCTGTCATATTCAGTGTCTAGGTTGGTTACATGAGTCTGTGAATTGAGGAAGTGATTCAGATTCAGGACAAGAATACACACACACACACACACACACACATATAAATATATATATATATACATATATGTATGTATGTATATATATGTGTATATGTATGTATATGCATGTATGTATATGTATATATGTATATATATGTATATATACACATACATATATATGTATATATTTGTTGTGTTGTTGTTGTTAGATGCTGTCAAGTTGTCTCCGACTCACAGTAATCCACATAGGGTTTTCAATGGCTGATTGTTTTGGGACTGCCTTGGGAGTGGTATGCCACACCCTCCTCCCATTTTTGTGGTGCTGGAAATCAAACCTGGGACCTCAGAGACTGCAGAGCAGCACTCTACCAACTGAGCTAAATCCCAGCCCCCCACCCACATATATATACACACACACGTATACTTATACATATATTTATATACATATATTTGTGTATTACAAGGAAGAGAGAAAGCCAGATAAGAGATTCCAACAATTTAAGAGAGTATTTTCTAGAGAAAAATTGGAAGAAAATATTCCAAAGAATAGTTATTTTCTCGTTTCTACTTTTATGCCTTTGATATGTATTATTCTATATACATTGGTATCATTGAGGAAAATCATATAGAAAGGTTAATAGTATATTGCTTTAAGAAAGAAGCAGTTACATATGTAAAGTAAGTATAATGATTTAAATAACCCCTGAATTCTGCATTGGGGTCATTGAACTTAAATACCTTCAGGAGTCAAACAGGCTCCATAAACAAATAGACACTGGGACAATGGCAAATTGGCAAGCGTGTCCCCTCTGGAGGTGGCCACCTCTCCTGGACTCCTGCTATTTGGGAATATAGGTTCAATTTTGAAGAAAAACCCTAAACCTGAATTTAATGGGACATTTCTTAATGTTTGTATGTTAATTTCAATTAAAAATATATTGAATGGGCCAAATAAAGCATGCCAAACTTTTCCACTGAAAGGCTGCTCATTGGCACCTTCTGCTCTACACTTGACTGCAAAGCTGCACATACATGGCCATTAGAGAGAATCAGATTAAAATGGAAACATCCACTGCGGCTGGATAATCAATTTTGGTGATTCCTATTATTTTTCATGTTTCCACATATTCTAAATATTCTTTATTATGCATGGATATTTTTATAATTAAAATATTAAAGCATTATTTTCACCAAAGCAAAGATGAAATTTATCTTTTCCAAAGATTTCTCAGAATCTAAAGTGTCATCTTCTAAGCCAGGTGCAGTGGCTCACACCTATAATCCCAGCAATTTGGGTAGCAGAGGCAGGAGGATCACAGGTTCAAGGATAGAAGTAGCCTGTGGAATTTAGAAAGACCCTGTCTCAATTTAAAAAAAATAAAGAAGGCTCTAGGGGGTGCAACTCAGTGGCAGAGAATTTGCAAAGTATGTGCAGGGGCCCTGGATTCAGCCCCTCAATACTGCAAATAAATACATAAATAATTAAGTGTCATCTTCTTATTTCTCCCTCCATATAATAATCACTAAGTTAAACATTTAATTGTTCTTTTTTTTTTTTTTTTTTTTTTTTTTTTTTTTTTGTACTGGGGATTGAACCCAGGGCCTCATGCTTGCATGCTCTGCAAGTGCTGGACCACTGAGCTGCATCCTCAGCCCATTTTTCACTTTGTGAGACAGGGTCTCGCTAAGTTATGCAGACTCCCTCTGGTCTTGAACTTGCGATCCTCCAGCCTCCGCCTCCTGAGTCGCTGGGATTATAGGTGTGTACCACCGCGCCAGCAGGGACATTTCATTATTCTTAAAGGTGGTTGTTATACCCACAGCACAAACAAAGCAATACAGACACACGAGACTTAAAGACAACAGCATAAAAAAGGATTAATATGTGAAGTGGACAGTGGAACAGGGGGTCATTCCATTGTCCATCGTTGTGACTACATAGTCGCTCTGTCTCCAACCCTGCCCTTTCCCTACCAAAAAACGCAGAAGAAGGAATCACGTCCTCTAGCCTGTTTTATCCCTAGAGGAGGAGAATTAGGTAAGCCAATGGAATTTACAATGTAGGAAGAAGTGATGTCTTGGAAAAAGTGAAAGATTTTATATTCTACCAGGAATTATTTTAATAATTCCACTTTGAAAGCTGAGCTGTTTCTCCAGACATTAAAAAAAAAAAAAAGTAACAAAAGACCATCTGCAGTTCTACTCAAGTCAGACCTGCAGATGTTGGAGCAAAAGGATAAAGGAAGCCAGACTTGCTCTTCTACAAGTTCAAGTGCCATGAAGGGCAATTTTAATTTCCTTTCTATTTTCCTTGTAAGTTCAAAGGGAGAGTTCAAATTTCACACTGTACTTAGAGGTGGCATGGGCTGTGTGTCCATGGAGGGAGTCATATTTTCATTTGTTCTCTGCTTCTCCTTGTGAAAGTACTGTTCTCAGACCTGATTCAGAGGCCCTGGGGAGCTTCCTGCTTGAGCATAACAAACCAGTGTTTGGGGAGGTGGGCTTGCCAGAGGCCTGGGGACCGCAGTAGGAAGTGGGTAGTAAGGAGAACTGGTCAGTGAAAGAGTTTGTATAATGTTGAATTTCTGCCAGGATTGTGTGATAGTCTCTGGATTTTTTCCTGAAATGTCATATGATTTGTCTTGGCTTTAGTGAATATTTAATAACTGGTTCTCCAAGGAAAAGAGCCCTGATTTATAGCCTTTGCTGATTTTTGTGGCGTAGATATAGTCAGTCTTTAGTATCTGCAGGTTCCCTACATTCAATGAATGACAGACAGAAAATATTCTGAAAACATTGTGTCTATACTGAATATGTACAGACTTTTTTCTGGTCATTATTTCCTAAAAACTACTGTATAGAAACTATTTGTGTAGGATTTACATTGTATGAGGAACTATGTATATTTTAGAGGTGATTTGAAGTACACAGGAAGATGTATTTAGGTTATATGCAAATACTATGCCATTTAATATAGGGAACTTGAGCATGTATGGATTTTGGTATTTGCTGTATATATGTGTGTTCTTGTGGCAATCCACTCCCGAAGCAATCCCGAAACAATCAGCCGTTGAAAACCTTATAACGGTCACTAAGAGTTGGACTTGACTTGATGGCACCTAACAACAACAATAACAGCATGCATGTCCTGGAACCAAGCTCTCATGAATACCAAAGGACAACCACTGTACTCCCATCCTGTTGTTGTTGTTGTTAAGTGCCACCGAGTCAGGTCTCACTCATAGCAACCCTATGTACAAACAGAACAAAACACTACCTGATGCTGTACCAGGCACACAACATTTTTTATGCTTAAGCTCATTGTTGCAACCACTATGTCAATCCATCTAGTTGAGGGTCTTCCTTTTTTTTGCTGACTCACCACTCTCCCAAACATGATGTCCCTCCTGGAAATGTCCAAAATACATAAGATGCAATATAGCATCAAGGAGCACTCTGATTGCACTTTTTCTAGGAAGGACTTGTTGGTTCTTTTGCACTCCATTGTATATTCAATATCCACCTCCAGCACCATCTTCAAAAGCATCAATTCTTCTCTTGTCTTCCTTATTTGCTCTCCAGGTTTCATAAGCATATGATGCAACTGGAAATACCATGCTGTGAGTCAGGCACACGTTTGTCTTCAATGTGACATCTTTACTGTTCAACACTTTAAAGAGGTCTTTTGCAACAGCTTTTCCCAGTGCCATGTGTCTTTTGATTTCTTAATTGCTGCTTCCATGGGTATTGATTGTTGAATCAAGCAAAGCAAAATCTTGGGCAACCTCAATCTTTTCTCCATTTATCATGAAGTTGTTTACTGACCCATTTGCAAGGACTTTTGTTTTCTTCACGTTGAGGTGCAATCCTTACTGAAGGCAGTGTTCTTTGATCTTCACCAGTAAGTGTTTCACATCCTCCTCGGTTTTGGCAAGTAAAGTTGTGTCATCTGCATATTGCAAGTTGCTGATAAATCTTCCTCCTATCCTTATGCTAAGTTCATCTCCATAAAGTCCAGCTTCTTGGATTATTTGCTCAGCACAGAGATTGAAGAGGTATGATAAAAGGATACAGCCCTAATGCACACCTTTCCTGACTTTAAAACAAGCAGTATCTTCTTGTTTGGTTAGGATGACTGCCTCCTGGTCCATGTACAGATTCCTCATGAGACCGTGAAGTACTCTGATATTCCCATTCTTCTCAATGTGATCCATAATATGTTGTGACCTACACAGTTGAATGCCATTGCATAATCTGTCGGTTTGCTCTTTTTGGGGGGCTTGCATGTTGCTGTGATGCTGAAAGCTATGCCACCAGTATTCAGATACCAGAAGGGTCACCCATGGTAAATAGGTTTCAGCTGAGCTTCCAGACTAAGACAGACTAGGGAGAAGTACCTGGCAGCCCACTCTCAAAACAATTAGCCATTGAAAACTCTATGAATAGAAGAGAAGCACTGTCAGGTATAATGCCAGAAAATAAGTACCCCCCCTCCAGGTTAGAAAGCACTCAAAAAACAACCGGGGATGAGTTGCCTCCTCAAATTAGGTTCAACCGTATGACAGGAATGGAGCAATGCCCTAGGATCTCCATTTGCTGGTACAGTATGACTCAAAATAAGAAGAAACAACTGTAAAATCCCATTAATAATTGAAACACGGAATGTACCTAATGTACATCTAGGGAAACTAGAAATCATCAAATGAGAAATGACATGCATAAACATTGATATCCTAGGCATCAGTGAGCTAAAATGGACTGATGTTGGCCACTTTGAATCAGATAATCACATAGTCTACTATACAAGAAATGACAAAGAAATGGCATTGCATTCATCATCAAAAAAAGTCATCTCAAAATCTGTCCTGAAGTACAATGCTGTCAGTGATAGAATGATATCCATATGCCTACAAGGAAGGCCAGTTAATATGAATGTTATACAAATTTATGCATCTACTACTAAGGCCACAAATGAAAGAAATGGAAGATTTTCATCATCTCTGGCAGTCTAATATTGACCAAACACGTAATCAGGATGCACTGAAAATTACTGGTGATTGTAATGCAAAAGTTGAAAATAAAGAAGGCTCAGTAATTGGAAAATATGGCCTTGGTGATAGAAATGATGCAAGAGATGACATGTAGACTATTGTCAGACCAATAACTTTTTCATTGCAAATACATTTTTTCACTAACATAAATGGCAACTATACACATGGAACTTACCAGATGGAATACACAAGAATCAAATTGGCTACAATTGTGGGAAGAAATAATGGAAAACCTCAATATCAGAAGTCAGAACTCCCATCCCAGCTGATTTCAAGTTATCAACCTGAAGTGACTGAATGCAGATCCGGAAGAGATGTAGACAGTGAGCGCCTCCAGCACAGTGAAACATCTTGTACTTTAAATTATGGGTGGAGGGAGGTTGAGCAAGGACATAGGACCTTTACCCAGAAATGTATTTCTTATTTCTTTGAAAGGGTAGAAGATACTGAATAGGAAACAAAAGCATAATGTGTTGTGATCTGTTCTCAGAGATCAGGGGAGTTTGATCTTTGGGTCCAACTTCCCTGCCTCCTGGGAGATAAGCGACATTAGCTCTGCTCTTCAGGTTAGGGATGCATAACTGTAATAGTCAGCTCCTGCTGCAATTCTATTGTCTCACACAACTCTGGATCTCAGTGGCTCGTAATTACAAATGCTTATTTCTCACTTATAGTCTGCAGGTCAGCAGTAGCTGATCCTCTTCATGCTGAATATTGAGTTCAAGGTAGAGATCTCCTGTATATCTTCTCCCAGGTACATGATGAAGGAAAATGAGCTCCTAATAGTGTGGATCTGCAAAGATCCTGAAACCAGGGCTAGGGACTATCATTGTGATCTTTTCTATCTGCATTTCATTCCCCAAAGCAAGTCATATGGGTGGATGTGCAAAGACAGTGAAGCCAGCGCTGAGGACTATCATTGGAATCTCAACTTTTCACTGCTTGAAGCATGTCAAAGGGCCAAAACCGGCCTCAGAGGTATGGGGAAGTTGACTCTGCTCTGAAGGAGTAGAGAAAGGCAATTTTGCTAAACAATATTCAACAAATCCCAGCAATTCTGTAAGGTATTGCATATTTAATGGAGGTCTTACCCAAGTTAGTTTCTTCTGAAAGTGTTTGTAAGCTGAGAAAAAAATTATAGAGAACAACAAATTGAGCAATTTGCTAGGAAGAAATCCTACATTCAAGTTCCTGACCAATTCTAAGTCATACCAGAAACAAAGTAGGTTAAAAGTATTGCCCAAGAATAGAGTAGATCATGGTTTTGAGCGGCTTACAACCCTTTTCAGGGGCATTCTTAAAAGAAATCCAAAATTTTAAATATAAACTAGAATTCCAAAATGCTTATTTAGAATGATAAACCACAAATGACTTTTGTGTGTGTGTGTGTGTGTGTGTGTGTGTGTGTGTGTGTGTGTTACTGGGGGTTGATCCCAGGGCCTCACACCTGCATGCTTTGCAAGTGCTGGACCACTGAGCTGCACCCCCAGCCTTTTATTTTTTTCTGTACTTTCTGAGACAGGGTCTCGCTAAATTCTGCAGACTTCCTCTGGTCTTGAACCTGCGATCCTCCTGGCTCCGCCTCCCAAGCCGCTGGGATTACAGGCGTGTGCCACCACGCCCAACTACAAATGACATATTTTGACAATTATCAAAAATATAACAAAATCCAGAAAAATAAGATATTAAATTAACTAGCTGACATCTTTATGTTTTTTTTCTGTTTGGGGGAATGCAAGTACTTTGATAACACCTATTTGATAACAATGTTGTAACATCATTTTCTTTATAGATAAGAGACAGATTAAGTCACTCCTCTGCCATGGTGGCTTCTGACCCTGTATGTTTCAAATTTGTTTCTCCTCCACAAGCCTCATTCTCTGTCCGGATAGCCCCTCAGATGGGTCCTCATCCTGCAGGAGTGGCCCTCTCCCAGCTGTTTCCCGCATGGTGCTGTGTACCTGGCTGCCTCCTCAAGCTTTCCACCTCCTCATTTGGATTAGACTCTTGTAGACTCTAGCACCCTTAAATTCTTCAACTGCTTGTAACCAAGCTGCTTTCCAGCCTGCAGAAGCAGCCCTGCCAATCCAATTGTTTGGGGATTGCATGATTGCAAATGCCTAAAGGCAAATAGAGACATTTGTTTTTGACACTGAGTATAGTTTATTGACCTGTTTTCCTAATAATAACAAAGAATGCTTTTTTGGATATGAACTTCTAACATCTTAAACAGGCATTAACAAGAAATCAGCTTTAAGAAAATAAAGTGTCCCTTCTATCTATCTAAATTTTCACATCTTCTTATTTTGCTTGCAACAAAGATGGTAGATAAATGCTAATCCCAATAGCCATCAGAAGTTTGGTTTCTGAGATGCCTGGGTAATCTAGCCAGAGTTTATACTTTCGTTTCAAAATGGTAGACCATGTAGAGTCATCTCTTGGAATCCTCTGGGGATCAGTTCTAGGACCCTCTTCAATTACCAAAATCCACAGATGCTCAAGTTCCATATACAGAAAGTGCCAAAAAAGTGTATACACATTTTAAGTATTGAATTGTAATACTCAATATATATCAATAGCAAAAGATGAATACAAGTCATGTTTGACTTCTGCAATTATGAAAGGTGCTTTAACATGGTTACCATTGATATTCAACTTCAAATAGTAGTATATCGATAACATCTCTTTAAATCTGAATACATTTTTTGGCACTCCACTATAAAATGGGCCTGCAGCTGTAGCACTGTGGCATTGGAACCCATCAGATTTCAGAAGCTAAGCAGGGTCAGACCTGGTTAGTACTTGATGGGAGACCACCTGGGAACACTAGGTGCCATAGGCTTGGGAAAAGGACCAGGCAACACACTCCCAAAAAACAATCTGCCATTGAAAACCCTATGAATAGCAGAGAAGCACTGACAATAGTGTTTTGTCTACTGTACATAGGGTTGCTATGAATCAGACACCAACTTGATGGTACCTAACAACAACAGGAGTATAAAATGCAATCGTTTTTGCATATAACCTATATACATCCACTTATATACTTTAAAACATTTCTAGATTATTTATAATGCCTAATATAATGTAAACCCTAAGTAAATGGTTGTCATACGAGCTGCGGATATAGCTCAGTGGTAGAGTGCTTGCCTAGCATGCATGAAGTGATGAGTTTGATCCCCAACACTCCAAAACATACAAACAAACAAAAAATATTTGTCGTACTGCACTGTTTAGAGAATAATGACATGAAAAAGGCCTGTACATGTTGTATACAATTTTTCCACTCTAATATTTTTGATGTGCAGTTGGTTGAATCCTCAGATATAGGACACACAGATAGTGAGAGCTAACTGTATAAGTCGCAGTTCTCTCCAAATGCCTAAAAATAGTTGTGCTTTAAAACTACACTGAGAATTTGGTAAAAATAAAGGATAAAAGTTGGGGAGATTGGCTTGGAAAGAAAATCTATAGCATGAGACTACCGGCAAGGCAGGCGCAGATTCGGGAGGATCCACACCTAGACAATGGATAAGCTGGAAGCACAGGGCAGTCCTTTTTCCCCTTCTCCATGCTGCAATCCATTCCTAATTTGGGCACTCCCTATACAGAAGTGCTTAAAAGACATTCCTCCATTTCCCCAAATAAAGCTATTTTGGGAAAGGAACCCCCACGAGGCCCACCCCAATAGATACCTACTTCATTTCCTCATTTCCTAATTTGAAGAAAGGTCTTACTACCCGCCCTAAAATTTCATCATTCTACTCTTCTAATGGGTCAAGCCACCATCATCCCTCCCTGGAGTGATTGCAATAGCTTTCTAACTCTTCTTTTTTGTCTCCAGTCACCATTCCTCCTGCTCACCAAGCCACCAAGCTCAGCTCTGTGCCCTAGCTGGATTAATCTTTCTATGACACAAAAATCATTCGGGCTGCTCTGAAACTTTCAGTATCTTCCCATTGCCTTCATTTCTTCTTTTTTTCCCTTCCTTCCTTCCTTCCCTCCCTCCCTCCCTTCCTTCCTTCCTTCCTTCCTTCCTACCTTCCTTCCTTCCTTCCTTTCTTTCCAGAGAAGGTTCTCACTTTGTAGCCCAGGCTGGCATCAAACTATTGATTCTGCTGTCTTAGCCTCAAGTGCTGAAATGACATGTGTGAGTTGTCATACTTGGTTCCCATTGCTCTTTAAATAGAGTTCACAAACCAGGCATGGTGGCACATGCCTGTAATCCCAGGGACTCAGGAGGCAGAGGCAAGAGGATCATAGGTTTGAAGCTAGAGGCAGCCTGTACAATTTAGCAGGACTCTGTCTCAAGACAAAAAATTTTAATAAGGGACTAGGGGGTGCAGCTTGGGGACTAGGGACTAGGGAGGGACTAGGTAAAGTGCTTGCAAAACTATGCACAACACCCTAGGTTCAGCCCCCTAGTACTGTACTATATATATCTATATATATATATGTATATGCATATATACACACATATATATACACACATAAATATGTGTGTATGTATGTACATATATGTATATAGAGAGAGACAGAGACAGAGACAGAGAGACAGAGAATGTGTAGGTATGTGCGTGTTCACATCTCTTACACGGGCCTAGGAGACCCAGCAGGGTCCTGCTCCTGCCTTTTTGTCCAGTTTTATCTCTTGAGCCTCCACAACCACCCCATCCCAGCCCCTTGTTCCACGACCCATCCAGAGCAAACTTCTTTCATTTGTTTCTTTTCTCCAAGCTATTTTCTCTGCTAGGAACAAATTTTCCCTTCCTTTATACAAAACCAACTCCTATTTATCCTTCAAGTCCCAGCTCCAGGAATTTTTCCTGAGCCTCCAGAATCAGCAGAGCATCGTCTGCTCCTGTGGCACTAAGCCCTTGCTCTGCATTGATATCTGGACCATGGATGCTCTTGTCCGGATCTCCTCTAGTGTATAAGTTCCAGGGGACAGAGACTTCTTTGTCCTCTGTGTTGGCCTCACATGAAGCATGGGATACATACAATGCCAACCTTTTGAATCCATGAGCTGTCTGATGCCTTGACTGGCACTTTTGAGGTACACAGTGAGCAAATTTAGAACCCAATGGAAACATGGCCATTTTCTTCTTCCACAGAATGGATTTGTTGCTGTCAGACCAACCTTAAATTGTAGGCCACCTATTCTGTCAATAAATTCATTCAACAAATACTATGGAGGGCCAGGAATATTCCCTATGCTGGGTATAGCAATAAATAGGACAGACATCCTCATGGAATCAATTTTATAGATTGCAAGGCCACCAACCTCCTCTTCCTTATCAACTGCTCCTAAGATTGACTTGCCATTGTGCTGGAATCTTACCCCACTGCTGATGAGTCCCACTGGTCTAGGACTTCATGTTGACAACTATTTGTCTAGCTTCTTTTATTTTGTTTCCATTTTTGTACTTTTGTTATGGAAGATTTCAAACATACAAAAGTAGGGATAATGCAATAATGAACCCTTGAACATCTAACATACCCACATATGCCAGGCCTGTCTCATTTCTACCTCCCACACACTTTTTCATGGCCCATCTGATTACTTTAAAGCAAAACCAGACATCCAGTCATTTTGCTCCCAAGGCCCCTCTGAAGGAAAAGCACTTTCATAAGGACTTGGAGCATGGATAGTTGGTGAGGAGGCAACATGGCATGTTAAAGAGAATGAAGGCACAGAAAGGTTCAGACAGGAAATGAATATTTTATACACAGAGTCAGGAAGGAAACATTCTGGATGATGAGAACATTGGACAGTTCATGTTGCAATGACCATGAAAAGTTTCAAATGCCAGTCAGTTTCTGCAAAAAAAGTGTTTAGTAAACATTACAGGATGCAATTGTTTTGGACTATTCTTCTGTACTGGGTCCCAATGGACCACAGAAAAAATAATGGAGTCCCTCTCACTAAAATTCCATTTCATCAAACTAATACTAGGTTATCTGACCTGAGAAATCAGGAGACAGTCTAGCCACATTTGCCAAACAGGATAGTTTCAAGTGGAATGATAATGAAGTTCCCTCTGCCTTAATCCTTACACAAAAAAGTTTACTTGAAGTAATCTGATGTTCAGCCATCAGTTATCTTTCTATTGTTTTGTCTCTCTCCTGCCTTACAGGGAGAGTAACTCTGAAATCACCAATTCGACTGTTGTTCTTTGTCTCTGCTTTTTTCACTCTTTCTTTATAAAACCAACCTCTTTGCTCAGTCCATGGGAAGGCTTTGTCAGGTTTGTGGAATAAAGTTTTGCCTGATTCTAGAATCAAAAATAAAGCCGATTAAGATCTATAAATTGTCATAATTTTTGTCCTTTGACAAAAGGTTTCATTAGGCATTCATATTTGTTTGTTTGTTAGGTGCTGTCGAATCAGGTCCAACTCATAGTGACCCTATGTACAACAGAATGAAACATTACCTAACACTGTGCCATGAACACAATCTTTTTGTGTTTGAGCCCATTGTTGCAGCTACTGTGTTTCATCTCATTTTGAGTTGTGCCACATCAGTAAAAGGAGGTTCCATGGGCTTTAATCCATTCTCATCATTAAGGTCATCTCCACTTTGAGGAGGCAACTCTTCCCCAGTTATTTGTTGAATGAGTTCCAGACTGGGGGCTCATTTTCCGGTACTGTTATTTGTCAGTGCTTCTCTGCTATTCATAGGGTTCTCAATGGTTAATTGTTTAGGGAGTGGGCTGCCAGGTCCTTCTTCCTAGTATATTCCATTGGTAGTAATAGAAGGTTTTAAGTGTGATATTCATCAAGCTATTCTTAAGAAACAATCATTTGTGGGTAGAGGTGGAGTGAGTGGGCCCAGGGGGCCCCAAGAGGGAAAAATGAATTGAGGGTAGAAGTACTTGGGGCCTATTCTTATAATTCAGCATAACAGGGCCAAGTCCACCAAGGTGATCACTGAAATGAAGAGGAGGGACGGGCTAGGATGCGTTTTGAAGGTTGAGGGGACAGCATCCATTGCCTGGCTCACTAGAGTGGTTATGGAACAAACAGGGATGATGAGAGTCCTCCATCTGTGACTCTTGGAGAATGATGTGTCATTCATAAAGTCAAAGAAAATGGGAGGGGAATCTCTTCAGGAGATTTTAAGGTTTCTTTGGATTTGATAATGTGCTATAAAAATAGAAATATCTAGTAGTGCTTTGGAAGTGCAGGACTGGAACTTAAGTGAAAATGATACAGATTTGAATTTACCAGCCTAAAATTGATAGCTGAGGTCAAGTACCTTCATTAATTTTATTTGTGGAGACTGGAATGGGAAAGAAAAGGAGGAAGAGCAGGTCAAGTGAAGAAAAGAGAGGGGAGGAGAACACAAGGGAAGCAGAGAAGAGGAAAAGAGAGGAAAGAGAAGAAAAGGAAAGGAAGGGAGAGAGGAGGAGAGAAAAGAACAAGTCAGAGGAAAGAAGAAGAATGGCCAAGATAGAGAAGCAGCTGAAAGTACCAGGATAGTAAAATAATCTCAAAAGTCAAAGGAAGTGCCTTGCTCAGAGGAGATATTTCAGTCATTAGTGAGGCTCAGGCAGTTGGAAAGCCCATGGGCATGATGTCATGTACTGTATATTCAAAAGCACATAAGGCCACATTCAATCTGTTGACCCTGAGGGCAGAGCACAAGCCTCATTTATTCCCCCAGCCTTTGCCTCTGAAGAGAAGTCGCCTGTACTGGGAGAATTTTAATTCTTGAATCAGCTAGTTGTTGGTTGTGTTGTGATATGAGTTAGCTTTTGGAAACTGAACTTTTCATTTCTGCTTATAGTCACCGTCCATGCTGGGTAACAGGCTTAGGAGAAAAAAAGTCACCAAGGTAGTGTCAGGAATGGAGTGACAAAACCAAGATCCACAAGTGAAGGAGAACCAACCCACTTTGGAAGGAATGAGTTGCACCCAACTAAACTGTGAAAAGCACAACCCTGGGTGTTCCCTTCAATGAGTCAGGAAAACTAAATCTAACATATGATCATGTTAAACAAACTGGTTAATCACAAATGAAATCATATTAATCATGAGGAAATGTCATCATGGCAAGGGGTAGATGGTGACATGACAAATACAAACAGAAGGAATATCTTTAAAATGAATCAGAAAAATTAGAATTTATTTCTGAGATACCAGAATCCTGTGGAGAAGAGGTGGTTGGGTTCCAGAAAATTCATAGTGATGTTACAGAGAGAAATAGAACTACAAAGAAAATAAGTATTTCATCATTTTCCTCATTTAAATTTTCTTTGGGAATCTCCAGTTTCCTTTTTTTTATTGTATTTTTTTAAAATTTTGCTTTTTAAGAGTTAAAATAAATTTTAATTATTCACTCTGAATTTATCCTTTTGTATTTGAAACCCTCTAATTTTTTTTTTTTAATAGAGTTGCATTATCCTGCCCAGGCAGGCCTCAAAGTTGAGATTCTCCTGTCTCAGACTCCTGAATGAAAGATAGACATTTTTAAAACTTAGGAGTAAAAACAATAGTAATAATGAGTTCACATGGACATACTACTCAGTTTCAACAATTTATCAGAAATCTAACATTAAAAAAATCTACTCTTCCTTTTTTCTTCCCTGGCCTTTTCCTTTTTTCTTGAAGTATTTGAAAGCAAATCCCAGACATCATATTTACTCATCTATAACAATGTCAATATGTACCTATCTTTTACTGCTAAGAACTTTTCTAAAAAGATGACAATCGTGCTATAGAACAGTGATACAACCTAAAATAATTTTTAAAATATATTTTTTCTTTTTTCAAATACCAGGTTAATCTGATAACTTCTTTACATAATTGAATATTAAGCCTGTATTTACATTTCTCTGATTATCTCAAAGATATATTTTATAGTAGGTTTGCTCAAATCAGGATTCAAAGTCCACATACTGGATTTGGTTATTACATCTCTTAAATATCGTTATTCTTTAAAAACCCATCCTTCTACTTTTTTATTGCTGTTATTTATTTATTTATTTATTTTGAGAAACTGAGTCATTTGGCCTGTAGAATATCTTATTCAGGATTTGTTTTATTGTTTCTTCCTGGTTTTGTTTAAAATGTACTACTCCTCTTATCTTCTATAACTAGTAATTAAACCTATTGGTTTGGTAAGATTCAAGTTTAGTTTTTGTAGGCAAGAATACTTCCTAAGGAGTGTTGTATTTTTCCTATTGTAGGACGTTATCATAGAGCCAGTTTTACTTTTCATGATACTGACATAGACCAGTGGGATCAAGTGACAACAGCCTAATAATTTTATTATGAATTCCTTCATCAACTTTTAACCTGATTTTTTCAGCAAAAACTGATCATTGTTGTCTAGATCCGTTATTTCATTAGGGGTTGAACAATGATGAATTTCTAATTTTATCATTCTTTCTATATGTACTGGTTGAATTATTCTATAAAGAACTTTCCCTTATCAACAGTTTGTTGTTGTTGTTAGGTGCCATCCAGTCAGATCTTATTCATGGTGACCCTAAGTACAGCAGAACAAAAAACTACCCAGTTACCTTGAAATACAGCACACAGAGGAAAAACAGGATACATCTTTGATATTTCTGTTTTCATTACATTTTTTGTGTGACAAGTTGGTACTCTACCAACCTCCAAAGATGCCCAATGAGGCATTTTTAAAATAATTGTAAACTCATGGATTTTTAGATATTAAATATGTTTTCCTTTTTTTTTTTTTTTTCATGCTCAGATTGTCACATGTTTGGGGGCTCGTGGAGCCTTTTGTTTCTTCTTTGACACAAACAATGCCCCAGACTCACCTTTTAATTTCCTGGCCTAGACTCGGAATCAGATATGTGTCCATTGAATTCTATTTCCTTTTAGGGGGAAACAGCATTTAGAGAGCACAATCTGAATGCTTATTGTACTTATTACTACTTAGCTTTCATTTTATCTAGAACTTTTCAAGGAACAAAGCAATAAAACATGTATTTTTAAAATTTACTCTAAGAGAAAAATGAGTTCACACTGATATTCCCAATATAAGTATAACATTTGGGGTTTTTTATGTGACTTGTTTGATTTTATACTGTTATTTCAGTAATCTCGCTATTACTAGTCATACTGATGTTTCAGTACTACTCATGTTTGAAGCAATAGCCCAGGTCCACCAGCTATTTGAGAAAGTCTAAAAAGTGAAACATGAAAGAAAACATAAATGCAGAAAGGAATGTACTTAGTGTCCCTAGACACATGAGAGAAGATACTGCCTCCATGGAATTTCTGAAAAGAAATCTTAACCTATATTTAGTAACCTTATTGTAAATAATATGGCTACTATTATTTTTAAGCGATAAGTATGTTCTAAACTAATGCTAATAAATAATTATGTGAGTATCAGAGAAACCAAGCTTTTCAGCACAGGAAAAATAAGATACAAACACAAAACAAACATGTAAAAACTTGTAGTCATACAGGAAAATGGGAAATATCAATAGTAACCCTTTTTTTTCTCATTTCCACATGTATTTTTCAACTGTTTACTCTGAAGAAAAACCACAAAACAATGACAATCCAGTAGCAAAGAACATCCTTTGAGCATGGTTGGTGATCTTGCCATACCATTTCCCATATTAAAAGGAATGAAGGCTCTTTGGAAAAACACAAGAATGCAATAAGCCAAATCTGGAATACGGGAAATTCAACAGAATCTATGACCTTGTGACCTGAAGATCTCTGAAGAAGTCACATTGTGTTGAAGATCCTACAGACTGACTGACTCGAATTCTACAATATGGAGAGCTGGAATGCTGCAGAATGAGAGCCAAAATCATGTTGGGTTATCATTGGTCCCTTGTTGTGGTTAGGTGCATTCCAGTTGGTCAGACTCACAGCGACCCTACATACAACAGGAAAAACAATATTGTTAGTGCTTCTCTGCTACTCACAGGGTTTTCAATAGCTGATTGTTTTTTAGGAGTGGGTTGCCAAGTCCTTCTCCCAAGCCTACATCACCTGGTGTTCCCAGGTGGTCTCCCATCCAAGTACTAACCAGGCCTGACCCAGCTTAGCTTCTGAGATCTGATGTGATTGAACGACACAGTGGTATGGCTGCAGGCTTGGTCCCCTTAATAGTCATTTATTACCAATCTCTGTATCTGATGTAACTTCCTTGTGATTCATTGGTAAAGCTTTTGGAATGTAGTACTGAGCAGACTACTAGTTTCCACCAACCCTAAAGCTAAGAATGTTATAAGATAGCATCTGAAACCTATAGAAGAGGCTTCTTTGCTTTTCTGTGACTTGCCTACCTGATGTGCCCACTAAAATATTTGGGTAATGCATGAACTTATGACTTTTGTTTGTTCTATAAGAGTTCACGTGCCCTCTTCCATAGTGGAACATGTCATTCAGGGTAACCTGAATGGCTTCCTAGCCATGTCTTACATGCAGCTCAGAATAAATTCTCTACTCCCGTTAGATTAAGAGCTATGGTTTGTGTTGACCACCTGATTTCTTCCACAAATCCATAACATAGGAAAAAAGAAAAGACAGGAGCTAATGTGTTATGTGTAGACCTTTATTTGAATCTCACACCACCCACTTCAAAAGAGACATTTTTTTTTGACAACTAAAGAATAGAACACCGGGTGTCCTCTGATATAAAAATTATTACTTTTCTTTACATATGATAGTCATATTATGTTTTAAGAGTCCTTGTGCACCAGTAATGTGTTTTGAAGCTTTTACAATTGAACTGATATATTATTTGGGATTCACTTTAATAAATCTAGAAAAGAATTGGACAGAATATAAGTGGAACAAATTTGGCACAAGACTGACCAATGTTAAGGTTAAGTGGTGTGAGTTCATTACACTAATTTTTATATGTTTGAAAATGTCTTATTTTTAAAAGGGTTTATAAAAGAAGACTTCATTTAGAAACACCAAAGAAGACCTTAACAAGTGGAGAGATTTTAGCAAAAGGATGCTTTAAAAGTAATTAACCAATTAAATTAATTAAAGGAGTGCAAGACAACGAAAGAGAATACAGCTCAAATCATATGGTCCAGGGTTGGCACTTCTCAGGATGTACCTGAAATCCCTGCAGAGTCCCAGTGGAGGACCTGCAGGCAGCTGCAGAGGCCCCTCCCCTTCCTGTCCAGGGCAGCAGTCAGTGTTCCCAAGCTGTGGTTGGAGGCTTGTGGTGCAAGGCTGCACAGGCACAGCTTCTTCATTCACAGAGCTCTTTTGGACATGGCTGCCTAGTAGGCCACATTCTCCACATTTTTGTGTAGATGACATTGCACTTGGTGGACACTGGGGGCTGGATGGCTGGTGAGGAAATTGCTAAGGCCAGCCCTGGAATAAAACCTCCCTAGGGGACATCAGAGGAAGCCAGCCCCAAACTGATCTTTTTCTGAAAATCAGGGCAGTAGAGAGCTCATATCCCTTTTGGCATATTCCTTTGCCATGGTTGTGGTCTCATTCGTGCTGTAGGATCCCTGTCTCCAGCCTCCCTCTCTCCCACCAGCTCTTGGGTCACCTCACCCACCCCAGGTACAGGCTCTGCTCCATTTAGAGAAATCCCTGGTGTTTCCTGGCAGTTGGTGATGATTCATTTTTATTCCCTTCAATCTTCTCTGTGGCCAGATCATTGTTTTCCATATCCTTCCACCCCCAGGAAAGAACAAAAGGCACTGCTATTTGGTCTCTTGGCTGGAATCTTTGCTGGCCCATCACATCCCACACAGAGCTTGAGCTCAGGGTTCCTCCAGCTCGCTTAGATTTCCCCAAGTATTTTGAGATAAACTCCAACAGTAGGATATATTTGCTTTCCGGCTGAAGTGATATGTTATGTAATTCATCTGTTCCCTGAGATTTCCAGTTTTAGTCATGAAATCTGGCCTCTGCCCCTGATACTAAACCCTTGTGTTTACAAGAAGTAACCTAAGTAACACACCACATTTTCAGAGCTGGAAACATGCTTCCTGTCCCCTGAGTTGGTAAACTCAGTAAGATAAATTTTCTCTTTTCAGTCATGTTTGAAAGGCTGGTATAGTGGTAATAAGTTCCAAATAAGGCAGATTAGAATTAAGTTCCAACACAAGAATTCCGTCTTCTCAATCCTGTCCCAAACCACGACCAAGTCAATGGACCCTTCGGTTGCACTTGATTTCACCAAACAGAACTCAACTTTAGCAAATTTGGAAGGAGAGGAAATGACCTCAAGATTTGTGGCAGATGGCAAACATGATCTTCAAAATCATGGAACATTGGGGCAGGCAGAATGTTAGCTGACTTGTAAACTCTCCTTTCTCATGTGATACAACTAAAGCCCAAAGAGTCAGAGATCTCAGTGTAAGCTTGCAGAGGTACTAAGTGAAACCAGCTTCAAGAGCAGCTTCTATTATTTTAATTTTATTTAAAAAATTTTATTTCTTAATTAGCATATAATGTAATGAATTTCATTATGGTTTTCTCATAAAATTATACAATGTACTTTGCTCTGTTCACTCCCTCATTACTCTCCCATGTTATTTCCCTCCTCTTCCCAACCCCCGCAAATATATACCGTTATACTTTACAATCTCACATACATACATTTGGGGTGCCAAAAAGATGTATATACATTTTAAGCAAGGTATTACTTATTGAAGTTGAATTCAGTTATGGTAGCAACATGTAGTATGGCATTCTGAATTATATTTCTACCATCACATCAGAACAAGCATGTAACACATTCTTAAAAGAGCAAAGTGGAAAGTCTCATCCTAAGATGTGCATACATTTTCTGACACCCTCTCTTGCTATGTATATATATTTTTCTTTCTTTATAAACTAAATGTAGATTCTGCATATGAGAGAGAACATGTGGTATTTGTCCTTCTGAGTCTGGCTTATTTTGCTTAAAATGATTGATTGCTAATTCAATCCATTTCCTACAAATGATATAATTTGATTCTATTTTAGGACTGAATAAAATTCTATTATTATATATACCACATTTTAAAAAATCCATTCATCTGTTGATGGGCATCTGGCAATTATAAACAGTACTATAATGACCATGGAAGTGCAGGTGTCTCTATAGCATGATTACTTAAATTTGGGTATATACCCAGGAGTGGTAGAGCTGGATCATATGGTAGCTGTCTTTTTCATTTTCTGAGGAATCTCCATACTGATTTCCATCATGGCTGTACTAATTTACAATCCCATTGGCAGTGTATAAGAGTTCCTCGCCCACGCCCCCATCTTCACCAGAATTTCTTTATTTTGTTGATGCTAGCCATTCTGACTTGGTTGAGATGGAATCTCAGTATGGTTTTGATTTTTATTCTTTAGATGGTGAAGGATGTTGAACATTTTTTTCATATATTTATTAGCCATTTGTACTTCTTCTGTTAAGAACCATCAAGACCAGATCTATTACTACAGACTCAACAGCTACCCTCCTACTCATGCCAGGTTCAGAAGTGCCTTCCTTGCTGGTCTCCACCACCTCACTGGTGTCACGCAGTCCCTTCCATGCATCCTCCTGACTCCTCCTTGCCATAGCCACCTTCTCTGCAGCACAGCTCTGATCATGTCTCTCCTAATTTCTTGGTCCTGGCTGTTCCCAGTGACACTTCAGTTGACTCTCATGTTGCATGCATTTGTCTTGCCCAGCCCTCATGGAATAGGAGCTGCTCCTGAGCAAGCTCTATGCTCACCAGTATCTTTTCCCAAGTGGTTTTCTCTGCCTAGAAGATTCTTTAACAGCCAAGATCCTCCTGCTATTTAGATGCCATTCATTCATTCATTCATTCTCCTATGTGAAAACTGGCTTTTCCCCTCCTATGTCCCTGCACTGTATACTGAGGACTTCCATTTTAGCAGAGATCACATCCTGTTCGTGCAACACTGTAGTTAATTATGAACATTATGCTTCTTCCCACTACACCATAAATTCCTCCAAATCAGAGACCAGATCTTATTTATAGTCCCAGCAGAGTTATTTGCTCAGAAAGTAAAAAATTAAAAAAAAATTTTTGGTTAAATTAGGTTGGAATTCATTGTCTTTGGAAACTCAACAGCATTTAGATATACAATCCTAAAGAGCTGAAGTGTAGTATTTATGTTTCTTCTTTGAGGATCTTAGATATATAGATGGACATTTTTATCTCTCACAAGGTGTCATGGATTAAAATAGGAAAGATTCTTTTTTCTTTGCTATTTCTTTAGATCATGCTCAGCAAAAAGTTCAACTAGGCATGTGTTTATTGCATAAATAGCACATAGGAAACATTTCGTTAGGGGGCTGCAGGAATAAAGGGACTAATAAAACCTGGCGCCCTGACTATAACATAGTTGTGATGGGATAACTTCCAGAGTAACAAACTCAAGGGCCAGCCTTGGCGTTAACTCAGACATTCCCCAAGTAACAATTGCCAGGCATCCCTGTCTGTTATTTTAAAAAGTTATAAAAGACTACTAACTAGCCTTAGGAACTCCCCTTGATTAGGATCTGAAGACCTTGGGCCTGCTACAGACTATACCTAATTTCTGTCCATGTGATCTTGGACATGGCTCTTACTCCTATTCATCTTCCTCACCAATGAAACAGACTGTTCATAAAAGGTGAGTTCTTTCATGGACATGGATGCCACCTGTCAGCAACAAGGATATGGACCAATTCTGCAAACATATAATATGAGTTAAATCAGTTTTTACAGTACAGTCTCCAGACAAGGAGCATCTGTGAGGAATGTGGTAGAAATGCAGCTTCTCAGGCCTCAACCTAATCTGAATGAATCAGGGACTCTGGTTCCTTTGTCTGGGAACAGTGGTTTCTGGTGCCTCCTCTTCTTTATGTAGAAGGTAGAGATGGTTCTAGGGAAGCTGAGTGGAGTATTTTCTCGCCATCCTACCAGTTCAGTGCCCAACAGCTTGGGGTGAGCTTGCATATGACCTTTAAACAACCCTGCTTACGAAAGTCATCACAGGCCACTCTCACCTCTCTGCTGTCCTCACCAAGGTATGTGCTACCAGAAATGTTGGAAATGGAGAAGGGTCCTACAGAAGTACATACTGTTAAAGTGTGTCAACAAGGAAAACAGAAGAAAAGGAAGACATGATGACTGATTGTATAAACCACTCTGAAATCTTGAAGAATCTTTTTGACTGTATATATATATATATATCTCCTCTCTTGATTTTGTCCTACTTGTCTGTTTATACTTGAAAACAACAAAACAAAACAAAACAAAACAAAACAAAAGCTGGATAGAGTGAAGGCAGCAATGTAAAAACAAAAACAAAAACAAAACAAAACAAAACCTCATTCCCCATGACCAGCACCAGGCCACTCTCCTCACCTTCGTAGTGAGATTAAGAGCTCCAGACCCTTCCCAAGGGAATTGTGAGGAGTCCTGTGTTTGTTCATGGTTTCAATAACTCCTGTCACTTTATGGGTAAAGAATCTCAATAATCTACCACACGGGGCTGGAGATTTAGCTCAGTGGTAGAGTAATTGCCTAGCAGGTACGAAGCCCAGGGTTCAATCCCCTGTACCAAAGAGACAAAAACAAAAGAGAAAACAAAAACAAAAACAAAAACAAAAACAAAAAAAAGAAAGAAAGATCAATCGATCTACCACACACAAAACCCCCACCCTCTTCACCCTTCAGAGAGACAGATTTGGTCTTGACCAAGTGCAAATTTGTTTGGACTCTAAATTTCTTCTTTTCCCCTTCTGACAAACTGCCTGTGGGCACTACTCTGCAGAGCAAGCAGTGTAGACAAGCAGCAAATGACCTTGAACCACACAACTAGAATTTCAGTTATACTTCTGCTGTTTATTATATGACTGTGAGTAAATTCTGCCCTGACTTGGTTTTCACTGCTCTGCTGTCCTCACCGAGCTATGAGAATTTGAGTGGATGGTATGCAGAGGGTTTGTAAACTACCAAATGTTTACAATAACTAGATGATATTGTAATACTGCTATCAGCGAAGCCTAGGTAGCAGGCCTGATCAAGATCTTTTGTTTCCAAAAGAAGAGAGTTTATAGACAATGAAGGAAGCCATATGAATTTTAACAATTAAATAAAGGGAACCAATTGACACCCAGTTCCTTTGTTGTTTATCTAAAACATGGTAGAGCTAATGGTTAGTGGTTGGCAGAGATCATCTCTGCTTCTACATTCCGTCTGCTGTGATATATTGGTTTGGTTGTCGCACATGAAGAAAATCCAGCCTCACACAGATAAGCAGCTGGAAAAGGGAGGGCTGTTACAACAACTTTTGAGCTATTCTGGTGGCTAATTATCTTTTATACTATACCAAGCTACCAAAATGTTAGTTTCTTTTTTTTTTTTTAGTTTTATTTCTTTTTTTTTAATGTTTTTTATTGGAAATTTTTAATGTACACTTTAATGTGATTCATTCTGACATGCTTTTCATTGTGACATTTCCATATATGCATTTTGATGAACATTATTCATATAACTACCCCCTTACTCTCCCCTATGCTTCTCCCCTCCCTCTCCCCCTCTAAGTCTTTCTAACTTTTACTTGGTAATATTTTTCTATATGACCTTGGGTTCCAGTTTTGTTTAAGATAGAAACTTTTCCTGTAGTGGTCTTTGTTTTTATCTTGTTAGAACAATTACATGTAAAGCCATGAAACACATGAAAAAACACCAAAATGTTAGTTTCTTAAAGATTAATAGAATATAGGATCTGAGACCACATCACTGAACTTCTGTACTCTGTTATATTAATATCCATTGCTTATATTGAACTTTGAGTAGAATCTTTCACTCATGCTTAGGGTAAAATAATGGTTCACAGAGTTATACAAAACTTTGACACATTTCATTTTACATATAAACATATCAAATTATTTAATATCACCACCATATTAAATCAGGACAGTCTTCAAATATGGAGAACTTTTGAAGCTCACTGTGGTAGATACACGTTTTCAGATTTCTAATTTTTGCCAGAAAGCTAGAATTTTATCATTGGCAAAATGCTATGAGTTATTTTTCTTAAGGGATAAGCTTTTTTTTTTTTTTTTTTTTTTTGTGGTGCTGAGGATCTAACCCAGGGTCTTGTGCATACTAGCCAAGTGCTCTAGCACTGAGCTATAACCCCAGCAGCTCACTTTACTTTTGAAAAAATGTCTACCAAATATTGAAGACTGGAAAACCCTAATTTGATCTGGATGTGGTGGCACACACCTGTAATATCAGCACTCGGGAGGTTGAGGCAGGAGGATTGGGAGTTCAAGGCCTGCTGGGCTACAGAGTGAGACCTTATCTAAAAAAAGAAAGAAAAAAAGAAACGAAAATCTCACAAAATGAAAAACAAAACCATAATTTGTCTGCCAGTCATTTTGTTTGTTTGCTTAGATAAAAATGATATTCCCCAAAAAAGGGAATCTCATTTGGGTTGTAGGAGTGTTTGTTTTCCTGATGACTGTCCTGCTTCAGTATGCCACAGCTGTTCTCTGTGGACTCTCATTTGGTCACGCTAAATATTAAAAGGACATATGTTCAAGGGCTGAAACTTAATATAATTCTTTTTTTTTTTTTTTTTTTTTTTTTTCGGTACTGGGGGTTGAACGTAGGGCCACGCTCCTGCATGCTTTGCAAGTGCTAGACCACTGAGCTGCGCCCCCAGCTCCCCCCGCCTCCCCCTTTTTTTTTTACTTTTTGAGACAGGGTCTCGCTAAATTACACAGACTGCCTCTGGTCTCGAACTTGTGATCCTCCCGCCTCCGCCTCCCGAGCCGCTGGGATTACAGGCCTTCACCACCACGCCCGGCTAATATAATTATTTTTTACTTATTTATCAGGACTATTAGATGAAACTGGCTTGGATTTCTTTCTGCGCACTTATGAGCCCGTAGATCGCATCTACTAGAAGGCCTTTGTACCAGTGCAGTGACTGGTGCTTAGGTGCCAGTAGTTTTACCCATCGTCACGCATCGCAGGGCAGATACCCACAGAGGATAAGGGAAATCATGTCTTGCTATTAGTCTGAAAATAGTTTCACTTCCTGGACACCTTGAAAGGGCCTCAGTGACCCCCAGGAATCCAGGTACTACGTTTCAAGGACCATGTCCCTAGAAAATATTCCTGCCTCAACGATTACACTGCAATTTCCTCTAAAACTTCTCCTGAGAGAATGAGTCTGAAACAGATTGTGAAGAGAACCAGAAGACAGCCAAGGAAACCACCCACCCCAGTTGACAAGGCGCCTGAGAAAACTTTTGTCCTCTTCCTCCCCCTAGTGGAAGATCATCAATACTACAGCTGGCTATGTGGCAGGACTAGTGGATGTTAGGCTGTGAAGGAAGGAAATGGTTTCCTTGTGGACGTGGCAGTCCTATTACTTTAGGGCCACACATCCTGCTCTCATTTCTAGATCTAAAGTGTGTTTGATCCTTTAGTGACTAAAACACGGGAGGAAAAAATTGTCATTGGCTTCTTTCACACCCACTGCCCCCAAAGCCTCAAAAAAGTGCCCCTTTATTCCAAGCTAGTACCCACTCACCCGTCGGATCTCATTTTAGATGTCCCTGACCGCTGTAAACAAGGCCACTACACCCTGTACTTAGCCTTAGTTTTATTCTGGTTGCATAACAAACCTTTGTTGTTCTGTCTCCCACAAACTGTTAAGTTCTGTGAGGACAGGAACACTGCACCCTTGTATTCTGGACCCCCAGCTCAGTGTCTGCACAAAGCAGGCAAAAATGCAACTGTAACACGTTCTAGAATTTGGCTTTGACTGTAAGCTCTTAGATCACTCAGTACACATCCTTCTTTGAGAAATGCTCATGCTTAAAGACAGCTCAGCCCTCCCCCGACCCGCTTGAAGCTTCCTCCTCTGATCTACCCACTAACACTTGGTCCTTCTTCTGTGACTATAGCCCATTATTTGTGCTGTTGGTAGCACAAACCTAACTCTGGCTCACAAGAGACTTAAATATATGTGCATCTTTCCCACTGGAGTTCAAACCCTATTCCTTCTTAGTTTACTTTGCATAGAAATCACTGTCCAATATGCATTAATTTCGTGTTTTTCAGGAGAGAAAACCAAGTTTTCCTCTTGAAAGGGACTTTGGTGTGACTGACACAGGCATGGGAGAGGCAGGTGGCCTGGGTGAGAAAAGCACACTTCTAGTGGTAATTCTCAAAAAGGATTTGACCCACCAAAAATAAAGTGAACTTCGCTAAATTAATCTATTTGTTTAGTGACTCTCATCATATTGTCAAAGATGCATTCAAATAGAGAAGATTTTTACCTGTAGGTGGAAAGGATGCTTGGTGGATTTGAAAAGTCACAGATTCTACAACCAGACAAACTTGAGTTTGAATCCTACTTCTGCTCCTTATGACCTTGAACAAGTTGCTTAACTTAGTAATAGTTGTCATGACGGCTGGCAGAGTGGTCAGAGATAGATAGAATTATTGTTCCTCTCTATTAAAAGCAGAGAGTAGACAAAAATATTCTGGAAGTAATAAAATATGAAATTGGCCTATAGCTAAAATTTAGGGATATAGTCAATATTTACAACTGTATCAGGAGGATGGTTTCTATTACAAAGGTGGAAACTAACTCAAACAGATTCAGAAAAAAAAGTTATTAAATCAAAAGTCATGTACATCCAGAAGGGTGTCAGATTTCAGGCACATCTGGATCTAGGAGGTCAAATGATCTCCTTAGAGAATTGGCTCACTGGCCACACCCTGGGCAGGTTCTCTCCATAGCAACCCAGCCCTCATCCCACGAATTTAGAAAATACAGAGGAAATACAGACTGCAGCCAGGATGGGAAGCCACCAGGTCAGAACCTAGGAGAACAGAGTGAGGAAGGACCATTTCCTAAAGCAAAGGTGGGTAGTTTCATCAGAGGAAGAGAGAGCATGTGCTATCCAGGAAAAAATAAGAGCTGCGCACTGCAGTGAATCTTGTTTTCAAGGCATGCCCTGAATGCGCTAACCTCCTGTTCCCTCAGACCCTGGGGATTCCCAGTTCCCTGATGTCTTCACTGACATATATGTAATCATGAATCATGACAATAATTACTAATGTGCTTACTTTACTATGCACAAGGGTTATGCTAAGTGCTTTACAAAAATTATCTCACTTCACCCTCACCAACTTAGTCCATTGTGTGGGAGGAGGGTGGGTTCTGGGGATCAAACCCAAGACCTCTGATATGTGAGAAGCCTGGGTTCTACCACCAAGCTACATATACCCCAAGCCCCCTTGGTCCACTTTATATTGCTAATAATACAATACCATGAATTGGGTGAGTTATGAAAAAAAGAGGCTTATTTGGGCTTGCAGTTCTAGTCCAAGGTTGAAGGGCTGCATCTGGTGATGGCCTTCTTGGTGGCAGAGTCCAAAGGTATCACAGTTTTTCATATGATGTGATACAGAGACTATACAAGAGACTTAGTCCAACTGGCTTTTCTAGAAGACTCACTAACTCTTAGTTTATTAAATGTATGAATAACTATAGTAATTAATTGAATTAACTACATAGTACTCACAACCCCCCTATGAGAAAAGCATTATTATCTCCTTGATTCAGATGAAGACAGAGAGGCACAGAAAAGTAACTCCCCAAGAGGGGAGGGTAAGGATCCTAACTCAGGATTCCCACACAAGAGCTTACCCTCCTACCCACTATAATGCCTGCATATGACCACACATGCATGATGTGACACCAATAAGACTCTTGCACATTTTTCTTTACATCCTGGTCTTCAGCATCCAGCAGCATTATGGAGAGATTAGATGCCATGTAAAATTAAGTTAATACACAATTAAATAAGTATGATGAACTACTTATCATTTCCCCTTCTGTGAATGTAAAATTGGAGATATTAGTCAGCTTTTCAGCGGTGTAATGAATACCTGTAATAAACAACCTACAAGGAAGAAAGGACTATTTCAGCTCGTGGTTTCAGAGGTTTCATTCCATGGTTGCCCAACCCTGTGGTTTTGGGTCTGTGGCAGCACAGACCATCATGGCAGGAACATGTGGTAAAATAGACCTATTCACCTCATGGTGGCAGGAAGCAAAGAGAGAGGAAGAGGCTGGTATCCCCAAATCCCCTTCAGAGGCATGCCTCCAAGACCTAACTTCATCTAGGTGGGCCCCACTTTTTTGTTTTTTTTTTTTTTGTGGTACTAGGGGGTTGAACCCAGGGCCTCGTGCTTGCATGCTCTACAAGTGCTGGACCACTGAGCTGCACCCTCAGCCCATTTTTTCTTTTTTTTCTTTTTCTTTTTTTTTACTTTTTGAGACAGGGTCTCACTAAGTTATGCAGACTGCCTCTGGTCTTGAACTTGCGATCCTCCTGCCTCTGCCTCCCAAGCCGCTGGGATTATGGGTGTGCACCACCACACCTGGAGGTGGGCCCCACTTCCCAAATGCTCCACCCACTCACAGCAGCTCCACAAGCTGGGCATCAAGTTTTTAACACATTTGGTGGACATTTAAGATACAAACTATAACACAAGTATTAAGAACACCACTTAACTCACTGGTTGTGAAAGAATGAAATGAGGAAGTCGGGATATTTGTAATGCAGTTGGATAGTACCTGACACACTGCAAATGCTAAATAAATACTTCCATCCTTATTGTCATTATTACCATCAGCTAATAAATTATGTTTAAGCCCTGCTGTCCTGAGATTAGGGTCCTGGATAAGTTGTGGTATCTGTGTAGAAGGAGCCTTTTGGGAATCTTTGGATCTATGACAAAAGGAACACCCAAAAAGCTGGTCTTCCTTGTCTCATTTCCCTGTGGAGGTTCCCATAGCAGGGGCGCTCCAGGGGGTGCTGGAGAAGCCTTTCAGCTGTGTCAAGCCCCAGGACTGGAGAGTCTGGTCTAGCTGGGTAAACAAATGAGGAATGTTTTCCCCACTGTCTTCACTGAGCTGAATAGCACAGTAAACCATGGGTGAGATCCGAGGGGAAATTCCTACCACCACGGCCACTGTCTTCTCCAACATTTCCCTCACCCACCTTGAAATTCTATCCACCTGTGGTTTATGAAGAAACTACTAGAGAAGCCAGAGTTAGCTGCACCTTGCTGTAGTGTTGTCAAGCCAGACACTCCCTCTAGTATAAGCCCTACAGCTTCTTATGCCCTGGACCTTTTCTCTAGTCTGATAAACCCTATGGATCTCTTCTTAGAACCATATTTTAATTATATTTTAACACACAGAGAATACTAAAGAAATCAGTGATATTGAAATACAGTCAGAAAAATAAATATGAAAATAGTGATACTATAATTTTTAAAAATAGCTCCTTGGAAACAAGGATGGATAGAGTGCATCTTATGTATTTTGGACATATTGTCAGGAGAGACCAATTCCTGGAGAAGAACGTCATGTTTGGGAGACTGGCAGGTCAACAAAAAAAGGATGACCCTCAACTAGAGGGATTGACACTGTGGCTGCAACAATGGGCTTAATCATAAAAAAAGATCATGTGCATGGCACAGTGTTGGGGAGTGTTTCATTCTGTTGTATATAGGGTCGCTATGAGTCAAACCTGATTTAGCAGCACCTAACAATAGCACATAGCTAGCATCATTTCAAAGTAGCGATAGGGATATGATTTTTTGAGATGTTTGCAACAATTGTAATATACTATAAAAATATCTATGTTTCCTCTGGTAACAGAGTCTCAGGCATTGCTATTACTACTACAGTGTGCTGCTTTATACTCATAAGGAAAGGAAATGCTTATCTTCAGTTTGAGATTAGCAAAAAGAACTAATCTTTCTCTTTTCAAGTTCAAGAACCTTTTAAATTCTTCTCTCCAAAATGTCCAGCTATGCAGAGAAAAACAAAATGAATAAAAAAAAGAAACCACTTTACTTTTAGATCTCAAATTAGAATTTTACTTCAAGGACCTGGTATTAAGAAAATTGGGACTTTGACTGAAAGGAATGGAGAAAGGAGACCCCTTAGACAATTCTTCTCACATTTTAGAATGCCTGTGAATAGCAGAGAAGCATTGTCAAATATAGTTCCAGAGAAAGAGCACCCCAGGCTGGAAGGCATTCAGAAGACGATGGGGGAAGAGTTGCCTCCTCAAAGTAGTAGTTGTTGTTGTTAGATGCTGTTGAGTCGTGTCCGACTCATAGCGACCCTCATAGGGTTTTCAATGGCAGACTGTTTTCGGGATTGCCTTGGGAGTGGGTTGCCAGGTCCTTCTCCCATTTTTGCGGTGCTGGGAATCGAACTCAGGACCTCAGAGACTGCAGAGTGGCGCTCTACCAACTGAGCTAAATCCCAGCCTGGCCCCTCAAAGTAGAGAGGACCTTAATGATGGGAATGGAGTAAAGCTGCTGGGTCCTCCATGTAGTGATGTGGCATGACTCAAAATGAGAAGAAACACAGTGGCTGCAACAATGGGCTCAAACATAAAAAGATTGTGTGCATGGCACAGTGTTCAGTACTCTTTTGTCCTGGTGTACATAAGGTCACTATGAGTTGGTCTCAACTTGACAGCACCTAACCACAAGAAATATAGAAAATTTGTTAATGATGTAGGCTCTGCTTGCAGGGAGTTTGATTTAGCAGATCTGCTTGTTAGATCTTGGATTCTTTCCAAGGTCTCTTAACCAGTAAATAGCTCTTCCAGCACCCAAGCCCAGGTCTATCTGTCCCCAGTGCCTGGGATTCTAACCACTACACTCTCCTTCCATCTGAAGACAGGAGAACAATCAGGGAGCCAAATATCTGGGACACTGAAAAAAGTTGTTCAAGACACAGCTAATGTTCAAGCCAAACTTTGAATCCTGGACCCCAGCCCTAAGCCCATTGCTACAGCAGCAGAGAACATATGAAGGCAGACTAAAGATAGACTGATCATTTTATAGCCTACTTTATGGCTGACCTGGCCCTAGCTCCTACCACCTACCCCTCCCACCCCAAGGTTAAAGAGCTGTCCTTCAGCTATCAGGCAAATGGCCCAGGGTTTCATAGCCCTATTTGACCTCCCTTAGGGAAATGGACATGGGTCAACCCAAAATCCATTATAGTTCTGCTTATACTCATTCCTGGCCTCTGTCAGAATGAGCAGCAAAGGATAGCACATGCCAAACATCTGGAAATGTCTCCAGTTAGCAGAGCCTCCCAAATTCCATCTTCTGACTCAGTCCCTTTGATGTGAAAGCTGAAATCTCCGCAGATTTTCATAGGAACATTCCTATGCCTTGCTGGACACACTTTAAGACACAATTTAGCAGGCTATAATAGGAACTGAAGCACATTCCTCATGGAACTACTAAGGCAGGGAATTTAGAAGCCACTGCCAGCAGGAAGATCAAGAGTTCCCATTAGTAAACTCCAATCTCATGTCATTTCTAAGACTTTACAAGCACTGAGCTACTACACGCAACTCTCCCCTCATCTCTTGTCTCCATGTTTCAGCACTCAATGGCTGGCTGCCCTTTATATCAGGAGTCCCCAGCCTTTGTGGCATCAGGTGCTGGTTTCATGGAAAGCAATTTTCCACAGACTCAGGGGTGGATTGCAATGCTGTTCTGATAGGAGGCAGAGCTCAGGGGGTAATGTTAATGATGGGGAGTGGCTGTAAACAAAGATGGTAGCAGTCCATAACCTGGTGGTTGGGGACCCCTTCTTTATATGATTTATATCCGGAGTTGATAATCTTTCAGAATTATCATTCCAAGTTTTTACTTATTTATGCACATGTGGAAATAAAAAGGCAAGTGCCAATCCTCTGCAAAAGGATAGATGAGCCTGAAATAACTACTTGTTGTTAGATGCCTTCAAGTTGAGTCTGACTCATAGTGACCCTATTCACAACAGAACCAAACACTACCCAATTCTGTGCCAGGCACATTATCTCTTCTTCATTGAAGCCCATTGTTGCAGCCACTGTATTAATCCATCTAGTTGAGGGTCTTCCTTTTTCTTTTTCATTGACTCACCATTCTCCCAAACATTATGTCCTTCTCTAAGGGTTGGTTTCTTCTGACAACATGTCCAAAACATATAAGATGCAGTTTAGCCATCCTTGCTTCCAAGGATGTTTGCACTTCTTCTAGGAATGATCTGTTGGTTCTTTTGCAGTTCATATTATATTCAATCTAGGTTGCATATAAAGAGGAACCAATGGTATTGAAGGACGAAATAGAAGCTGCCTTGAAAGAACTGGTGAACTACAAGGCTCCAGGAATTGATGGGATACCTATAGAGAGGCTTCAACAAATGGATGCAGCACTGGAGGTGCTAACATGTTTATGCCAACTGATTTGTAAAACATCTACCTGGCCAACTGACTTGAAGAAATCTATTTTGTGCCTATTCCCTAAAAAGGGGATCCAAATGAATGTAAAAACTATCAGACAATATAATTAATATCACACACAATAAAAATTTTATGAAAGATAATTCAAAAGCAACTGTAGCAGTATGTAGACAGGGAATTGCTGGAAAATCAAGCCAGATTCAAAAGAGGGCTGGGAACCAGGGACATCACTGCTAATGTTAGGTGGATAGTAGCCAAAAGCAGAGAATATCAGAGAGATGTCTATCTATATTTTATTAACTATGCAAAGGCATTTGACTATGTGGATCATAACAAATTATGGATAACACTTCAAAAAATGGGAATTCCAGAACACCTGGTTGTACTCATGAGGAATCTGTACATGAACCAGGAGGCAGTTGTTCAAATAGAACAAGGAAACACAGCCTGGTTTAAAGTTGAGAAAGGTATGTGTCAGGGCTGTATACTTTCACCATATCTCTTCAATTTATATGCTGAGCAAATAATACAAGAAGCTGGACTTTATGAGGAAGAATGTGGCATCAAGATTGGAGGAAGACTCATTAACAACCTGCATTATGCAGATGACATAACTCTGTTTGCTGAAAGTGAAGAAGATTTAAAATATTTACTGATGAAGATCAAAGAACGTAGTCTTCAGTATGGATTGTGACTAAACATCAGTAGAACAAAAATCCTTACAACTGGGTCAGTATGCCACTTCACGGTAAATAGAGAAAAGATTGAGTTGTCCATGATTTTGCTTTACTTGCTTCTATAAACAACACCTGTGGAAGCAGCAGTCAAGAAATCAAAAGACACATTGCTTTGGGAAAAGCTATGGCAAAAGATCTCTTTAGAGTATTGAAAAAATAAAGATGTCACATTGAAGACAAAAGGGCGCCTGACTCATGCCATGGTATTTTCAGTCACATCATATGGTTGTGAAAGCTGGACATTAAACAAAGAAGACAGAAGAATTCATGCTTTTGAATTATGGTCCTGGAGATGTCTATTGAATACACCATGGACTGCCAAAAGAACCAACAGGTCTGTCCAAGAAGAAGTACAACCACGGCGCTCCTTGGAAGCAAGGATGGCTAGACTGCATCTTACATATTTTGGACATGTATTCAGGAGGGAGCAATTCCTGGAGAAAGATATCATGTTTGGGAGAGTGGCAGGTCAACGTAAAAAAGGAAAACTCTCCCCCAGATTGATTGACACAGTCTCAACAACAATGGGCTTGAACATAAATAAGATTGTGTGCCTAGCACAGAATTGGGGAGAGTTTCGATATGCTGGACATAGGGTTGTTATGAGTTGGACTCAACTCTATGGCACCTAACAACAACAACAACATTATATTCAATACTTTTCAACACTTTAAAGAAGTCCTTTGCAACAACTTTTCCAAACGCAATGTGTCATTTGATCTTTCTTTCTTTCTTTCTTTCTTTCTTTCTTTCTTTCTTTTCTTTTCTTTTTTTTTTTTTTTTTTTTTTTTTTGTGTGTGTGATACTGGGGGTTGAACCCAGGGCCTTGTGCTTGCATGCTTTGCAAGTGCTGGACTACTGAGCCCATTTTTGTTGTTGTTGTTGTTGTTTGTTTGTTTCTTTTATTTTTTTGAGACCGGGTCTTGCCAAACAGACTGCCTCTGGTCTCGAATTTGTGATCCTCCTGTCTTCTGATCCCAAGCCGCTGGGATTACTGGCATGCACCACTGCACCTGCCTTTAATTTGATTTCTTGAATGATGCTTTCTGAGGGTGTTGGTTGCAGAACCAAGTAAAGCAAAATCTTGGGCATCATCAATCTTTCCTCCATTTATCATGAAGTTGCTTACTGACTCAGTTGTAAGGATTTTTTGTTTTGTTGATGTTGAGGTGCAATTCAAACTGAAGTCTATGGTCTTTCTTCATCAGTAAATGTCTCAAATCCTCTTCACTTTCAGCAAGGAAAGTTTTGTCATCTGCATAACATAGGTTGTTAATGAACCTTCCTCCAATCCTGATGCCGTGTTCTTCCACATAAAGTCCAGCTTCTCAGATTATTTGCTCAGCACAGAGATTGAAGAGAAGTGGTGAAATGATACAGCCCTGACAGATACCTTTCTTGACTTTGAAGCGGGCAGTGTACCCTTATTTTGTTAGAATGACTGCATCCTGGTCCATATGCAGAATCCCCAAGAGTACAATTAAGTGTTCTAGTATTCCCATTTTTTGCAATGTTATCTATAATTTGTTGTGATCCAAACAGCCAAATGCCTTTGCGTAGTCAATAAAACATAGATAGACATCCTTTTGGTATTCTCTGCTTTCAGACAATATTCATCTGGCATCAGCAATGACATCTCTTGTTCCATGCCCTCTTCTGAATCAAGCTTGATTTTCTGGCAGTTCCCTGTCTACATATTGCTGCAGTAGCTTTTGAAGAATCTTTAGCAAAATTTTACTTGTGTGTGATATTAATGATATTGTTCAATAATTTCCACATTTGGTTGGATCACCTTTCTTGGGAATAAGCATAAATATAGATCTGTTCCAGTCAGTTGGCCAAGTAAATGTTTTCCAAATCTCTTGGCATAAACAGGTGAGCACCTTAAGTGCTGCACCTGTTTGTTGAAACATCCCTATGAGTATTCCATCAATTCTTGGAGTCTTGTGTTTTGCCAGTTCCTTCAAAGTAGCTTCCACTTCTTTCTTCAGTACCTTTGATACCTGATCATATGAAACCTCTTGAAATGGTTGGTCATCCACCAATTCTTCTTGGTGACTCTGTAGGTTCTTTCCATATTCTTTTGATATTTCCTACATTATTTAATATTTTCCCTATAGAATCCTTCACTATTGCCACCCAAGGCTTGAATTTTTTCTTTAATTCCTTAAGCTTGAGAAAAATAGAGCATGTCCTTGATTCAGTTTAGATGATTCCAATTTGTTGGTAATATCCAAAGCACCATAATCAGGAGCTAGGTGAACATGTGCCTCCTTCTCTCTACCAGGCCTGATCAGGTTATTGACCTTGGCCACATCAATGTCATAGATCTTCTTCACAGCTTGTTTGATCTGGTGCTTGTTAGCCTTGACATCGACAATGAACACGAGTGTGCTGTCCTCTATCTCCTTCATGGCCAATTCAGTGATCAATGGGAAGTTGATGGCATATTAGTCAAGCTTGTTTGTCCTGGGGGAACTCTTCTGTAGGTATTTGGGCTTCCTCCAGAGCTGTAGTATCTTGGGCCATCAGAAGTTGGGTGATGTGAGGATCTTCTTCTTTTTGTGGCTGTGGAGGCCTTTCAGCATGGCTTTCTTGGTCTTCAATGCCTTTGCTTTAGCTTTGGCTTTGGGAGGAGCAGGAGCTTCCTTCTTTGTGTTTGGCACCATGTTGGTGAAAGGTTTTCTTGTCTTTTTAATAACCTTTTGTCTTCCTCATGAATGATGTCTTTGATGTTATGCCACAACTTGTCTGGTCTTCAATCATTAGTGTCTAAAGTACCGAATCTGTTCTTGAGATGGTCTCTGAAGTCAGGTAGAATATATTCAGTGTCATACCTTGGCTCTTATATACTTGATCTAATTTTCTTCAGCTTCAATTTGAACCTACATATGACTTAGCTGGTAATCTGATCCACAATCAGCACCTGGTCTTGTTCTGACTTCTGATATTGAGACTTTCCATTGTCTTTTTCCACAAATGTAGTCAATTTGATTCCTGCATGTTCCACCCAGTGAATTCAATGTATTTAGTCACTGTTTATGTTGGAGAAAAAAATGTATTTTTAATAAAAATTATTGGTCTGACAAGATTCTATCATGCAATTTCCCGCATCATTTCTGTCACCAAGGCCTATTTTCCAGCTAGTGAGCCACCTTCTTTGTTTCCAATTGCTGTATTCCAATCACCAGTAATTATCAAGACATCCTGATTGCATGTTAGATCTATTTCAGATTGCAGGAGCTGGTAAAAATCTTCCCTATCTTCATTTGTGGACTTAGTTGTGGGTGCATAAATTTGAATAACAGTCATATTAACTGGCCTTCCTTGTAGGCATATGGATATTAATCTGTCACTGACAGCATTGTACTTTGGTCAGATCTTGATTGAGATGTCTTTTTTACACTTGATCTTAGCCAAAAGGCCGAGAAGCGATGAGATGTCTTTTTTGATGATGAATGCAACCTCATTTCTCTCTAAGTTGTCATTTCTAGCATAGTAGGCCATATGATTATCTGATTCAAAATGGCTGATACCAGTCCATTTTAGCTCATTAATACTTAGAATATTGATGTTTATGTGCTCCATTTCACTTTTGATGATTTCTAATTTTCCTAGATTCATACTATGTACATTCCACCACCCAACTATTGATGAATATTTACAGTTGTTTCTTCTCATTTTGAATCATACTACATCAGCAAATGGAGGTTCCTGGGATTTCACTCCTTTTCCATCATTAAGGTTGACTCTAATTTAAGGATGAAATTCTTCCCCAGTCATCTTTTGAGTGCCTTCCAACCTGGACCTTATTTTCCCTCACTATATCTGATAGTGTTTCTCTGTTACTCATAGGGTTTTCAATGACTAATTTTTCAGGAGTGGGCTGCTGGGTTCTTCTCCCATTCAAATATTCTTCACTCCCTCCTGGATTCCCTGCATGTGATAAGTAGAGGGAGACGTCTAGGAACTGCGCCTCCCAGACCTTTAGGCCTTGAAAGCAGAGATCTATGCATAATCTGAAGGAAAGGAAGGGAAACAGGGCAGGGGTGCCAGCAACCAGGATGAAGGATATAGCTGTTTTCTGACACGCTGGTCCTTTGGCCAAGCTTCAGATATGGATATTGACAGAGGATCTCCACTTAAAAGAATGCATCTTGGGCTGGGGATATAGCTCAATGATAGAGCACTTACCTAGCATATGCAAGGCCCTGGGTTCAACCCCAGTGCAAAGAAATCACCTTGTATCTCACTTTTTGTAATTATAACAGCAGAGACTAAAAACAAAAAAACAAAACAAAACAAAAAAACAAAACAAAACAAACAAAAAACAAAACAACAACAAAAATACCTTTAAGGCTTTTCTCCAAACTCCTTCCATGAAAGAATAAACTTTCCTGGCCCTCATATTATATACCTTACAAGTACTGTATATACAACTGTTAGTTGTAAACACTAAGATTACCTATCAGCCCTCCTCAGTTTCTCTATGCTTCCTTTCAAGGCCAGATTCTTAAAGAAGTAGCAAATTCTTGTGCACCTACCTCCTCACAACTTCTTACTATTTTCCTCATAGTTTGGCTCAAATCTTCCTTCCCCTAACCCCAGTACATGGGGCTAAACCAGAGCCTCACGCATACATTGCAAGTGCTCGACCACTGTACTGAATTGCCAGTCTCTTTTTTATTTTTTGTCTTGAGACATGATATCAGCAGCCTTGAACTCTTGGCCCTTCTGCCTTCACCTCCTGCGTGGCTGGGATTATAACCTTGTGCTACCACCCTTTCTAAGGGCTGTTCCACCTCCTTGGTAGGCTTTTCATCCTTGATTGCCCAGGAGACTGTCCCATCTCCTTTGCATTGCTTCTCATTTGATAATCTTTGCAGCCACAGTTCTTGTTGAGGGGACTTGCAGATGACAATAGTGACAAAGAGGTCACTCTACAGCTAAGCTCATAGGAGAGTGGCTTCTCCTTCAAAATCACCTTTTTTGCTGGAAGGTATACCTGGCTTTAGGAAAGTAATGGTGGCCTGAATGGGTCAAAAAAGGTTCTGATGTGTGGAACACTGTGCAGATGACTTAGTGGCACCTCTGTCATTTCAACAGGACTCTGCTTAGGGATCTTAAAATGGTGATACTCCAGGGTCCCTCTTGATTTGGCTGCTTTCTCTTCTGCCTGTCGCTCCTCCCACCCACTTAACTTATGGTGAGGAAAGACTCATGGAATCAAGGCCAGGAATCCCAGGTTCTAGTTCAAATTTGCCACAAATTCACTGCCTGCATAGGCCTCAGCTGCTCATCAGTGAGCTAAGAAGTGAGCACATGTCATCTCTAAGACCCTTTAACTCATGGTAAGGAGGCCTCATTAGCTTACCCACCTTAGCAGTAGGAAGGCATCAGGGAAGACTTCCAGCAATCCTTGGCCAAAGAGTGATGGAATTTTGAGGCTGAGGGTCCTCCATAGGAGATGATAAAACTAGAAAGGCACTTCTATTTGGGTGCATAAAACAGTCTTGAGGAGGAAAATAAAGCTGGAGGCCTCATTATCATCTGGTCTCAAATATACTACAAAGCTATGTTCATCAAAGCAGTATAGAACTGGCATAAAGACAGATGTTTAGACAATGGAATGGAACAGAAAGCCCGGAAAGAAAACCATGTACATATGGTCAACTGATCTTCAAAAAAGGGTGTTAATACTACACAGTGTAGAAAGGCTAATCTTTTCAATAACAGGTACTAGGAAAACCAGATATTTACATGTAAAAAAATTAATTTGGCCCTTGTCTTACACCATATACAAATCAACACACAATGGGTGAAGACTTAAATATAGGATCCAAACTATTAAACTCCTAGAATAAAGCATACGGGAAAGTTTTCAAGATCTTGGTCTTGGTAGTGATTTCTTGGATGACACCAAAAGCTGAGGCAACAAAAGCAAATATAGATGAGTAAGACTACATTGCACTAAAAAACTTCTGCACTGTAAAAGAAAAATCAACAGGGCAAAAAGCAATTCACAGAATTGGAGAAAATATTTGCAAACCATATATTGATAAGAGATTAGTGTACAAAAATATAAGGGACTTCTACAACTCAATAGCAAGAAAACAAGTAACCTGATTAATAATATCAAAGAATTTGAAAAGTGTTTCTTCAAAGAGGACATACAAATAGCCAACAGGCATATGAAAAGATTCTCAATATTACTAATAATTTTTGTTTTTGTTGTTAGGGGCCATCAAATTGGGCCCAACTCATAGCAACCCTATGTACAATAGAATAAAACACTACTTGACACTGTGTCATGCCTGGCACTATGTCAGTGCTTCTCTGCTATTCATAGGGTTTTCAATGGCTGATTGTTTCAGGTGTGGCCTGCTGGGTCCTTTTTCCAGCCTACAGCACCCAGTATTCCCAGATGGTCTCCCATTCAAGTACTAACCAGGCCCAATCCTGTTTAGCTTCCAAGATCAGATCGGATCAGATGCCAGGGTGGAATGGCTGTAGATGACTAATAATTAGAGAAATGCAAGTCAAAATCACAATGAGATACCATCTCACATTTGTAAGGATGGCTATTGTTTTTTTTTTTTTTTTAAATGGATCTGGGTTGTAGCTCGGTGGTAGAATGCTTGCCTAGCATGTGTAAAGCCCTGTATTTGATCTCCAGCACTGCAAAAACAAATATAAAACAAATACAGAAAACAAAATGTCCTGACAAGGATATGGAGCAATTAGAATTCCTATGCATGGTTGATGGGAATGTAAAATGGTGCAGCCACTATCAAGATTCCTCAAAAATTAAAAGTAGAACTTCTATATGATTCATCAACCCATCTCCTGGGCATTTATCCAAAAGAATTGAAATCAAGATCTCAAGAGATATTTGCTGTCTGGTGTTCACAGTAGCCAATAGGTAAAAACAAATTAATTGTGCATTAATGGATGAATGGATAAAGAAGATATATTATGTATTGTACATAGAAAGGAACATTATTCAGCCACTGTTATGAATTGGATATGAAATATCCTCCCCAAACTCATGTGCTGAAGGCTGGAGCCCCCACATAATTGGCAGAAGTGGGGCTTTTAGGAAGTGAATGGCTCATGAGTGCTCTGAGCTAATCAATGGATTGACATAGTTTTAATTTGATGGCATTATGGGGAGGTGCCCCCACATGTCTGTCAGTTGCCACACTGTGGGGGCTTGTGTGTTGCAATGAGGCTGAAAGCTATGCCACTGGTATATCAGATACCAGCAGGGTCACCCATGGTGGACAGGTTTCAGCTGAGCTTCCAGACTAAGACTAGGGAGTAGGCACCAGCAAACTGCTCCCAAAACAACTAGCCATGGAAAACCCCATGGATAGCAAAGAAACACTGTCAGATATAGTGCCAGAAAATGAGCCCCCCAGATTTGAAGGCACTCAAAAGACTACTGGGGAAGAGTTGCCTCCACAAAGTATAGTATACCTTGATGATGGAAATGGAGTAAAGCCTCAGGGACCTCCATCTGCTGATGTGGCATGACTCAAAATGAAGAGAAACAACTGTAAACATCCATTAATAATTGGAACATGGAATGTATGTAGTATAAATCTAGGAAAATTAGAAATCATCAAAAGAGAAATGGAGCACATAAACATCCTAGGCATCAGTGAGCTAAAATGGACCAGCATGGGCCACTTTGAGTGAGATAATCATATAGTCTACTATGCTGGGAATGACAAACTAAAGAGAAATGGGGTTGCATTCATCATCAAAAAAGACATCTCGAGATCTGTCCTGAAATACAATGTTGTCAGTGATAGAATAATATCCATACCTCTACAAGTAAGGCCAGTTAATATGACTATTATTCAAATTTATGCACCCACCACTAAGGCCACAAATGAAGAAAGAGAAGATTTCTACCAGCTTCTGCAATCTGAAATAGATCAAACATGCAATCAGGATGTACTGATAATTACTGGTGACTGGAATGCAAAGGTTGGAAACAAAGAAGAAGGTTCAGTAGTTGGAAAATATGGTCTTGGTGACAGAAACGAAGCTGGAGATCGAATGATAGAATTTTGTCAGACCAATGACCTTTTCATTGCAAATACATTTTTTTAACAACATAAATGGTGATTATACACATGGACATCACCAGATGGAACATACAGGAATCAAATTGATTATATATGTGGAAAGAGACCATGGAAAACCTCTATATTAAATGTCAAAACAAGACCAGGTGCTGACTGTGGATCAGACCATCAACTTCTCATTAGCAAGTTCAAACTGAAGCTGAAGAAAATTACAACAAGTTTTCGAGAGCCAAGGTATGACCTTGAGCATATCTCACCTGAGTTCAGAGACCACCTCAAGAATAGGTTTAATGCATTAGATACAAGTAATAGGAGACCAGATGAGTTGTGGCATGACATAAAAGATATCATTCAAGAAGAAAGCAAAAGGTTATTTAAAAGACAAGAAAAAAAGAAAAGACAAATTACATGTCAAAAGGGACACTGGACCTTGCCCTTGAACATGGAGCAGCTAAAGTAAAAGGAAGACACAATGAAGTTAAGGATCTAAACAGAGATTTCAAAAGGCAGTTTGAGAAGACAAAAACAAATATTATAATGACATGTGCAAAGAGCTGGAGGCAGAAAACTAAAAGGGAAGAACACGGTCTGTGTTTTTCAAGCTTAGGGAAGTGAAGGAAAAATTCAAGCCTCAAGTGGCAATAGTGAAAGATTCTACAGGGAAAATATTAAATGATGCAGCAAACTTCAAAAGAAGATGGAAGGAATACACAGAGTCATTATACAAGAAAGAATTGGTAGATGACCAACCATTTCAAGAAGTTGCATATGAAGAGGAACCAATGGTATTAAAGGATGAAGTGGAAGCTTCCTTGAAAGATCTGGCAAAACACAAGACTCCAGGAATTGATGGGATACCAATAGAGATGTTTCAACAAACAGATGCAGCACTGGAGGTGTTAACATGTTTATGCCAACAGATTTGGAAAACAGCTACCTGGCCAACTGAGTGGAAGAGATCCATATTTGTGCCTATTCCCAAAAAAGGGGATCCAACTGAATGTGGAAACTATCGAACAATATCATTAATATTACACACAGCAAAATTTTACTAACGATCATTCAAAAGCGACTGCAGCAGTATATAGACAGGGAATTACCAGAAAATCAAGCAGGATTCAGAAGAGGGCGGGGAACCAGGGACATCATTGCTGATGTCAAGTGGATATTAGCTGAAAGCAGAGAATATCAGGAAGATGTCTATGTATGTTTTATTGACTATGCAAAGGCATTTGACTGCATGGATCATAACAAATTATGGATAACACTTCAAAAAATGAGAATACCAGAGCACCTAATTGTGCTCATGAGGAATCTGTACATAAACCAGGAGGCAGTTGTTCGAATATAACAAGGAAACACAACCTGGTTTAAAGTTGAGATAGGTGTGCATCAGGGCTGCATACTTTCACCATATCTCTTCAATTTATATGCTAAGAAAATAATCCAAGAAGCTGGACTTTATGAGGAAGAATGCAGCATCAAGATTGGAGGAAGACTCATTAACAACCTGCGTTATGCAGATGACACGACTCTGCTTGCTGAAAGTGAAGAGGATTTAAAATATTTACTGATGAAGATCAAAGATCATAGCCTTCAATATGGGTTGCAACTAAACATCAACAAAACAAAAATCCTTACAACTGGGTCAGTATGCAACTTCACAATAAATGGAGAAAAGATTGAGGTTGTCCAAGATTTTACTTTGCTTGGCTCTATAATCAACACCCGTGGAAGCAGCAGTGAAGAAATCAAAAGGTGCATTGCTCTAGGAAAAGCTGTGGTAAAAGATCTCTTTGGAGTATTAAAAAGTAAAGATGTCACATTGAAGACGAAGGTGCATCGGACTCATGCCATGGTATTTTCAGTTGCACCATATGGTTGTGAAAGCTGGACATTGAACAAGGGAGACAGGAAAAGAATTGATGGAATTTGAATTATGGTGCTGGAGATGTCTATTGAATATATCATGGGCTGCCAAAAGAACCAACAGATCTGTCCTAGAAGAAGTGCAACCACAGTGCTCCTTGGAAGCAAGAATGGCCAGATGGCGTCTTACATATCTCCGGCATATAGTCAGAAGAAGTCAATCCCTAGAGAAAAACATCATGTTTCGGAGAGTGGCAGGTCAACGCAAAAGAGGAAAACCCTCTACCAGATGGGTTGACACAGTGTCTGCAACAATGGGCTTAAACATAAGTAAGATTGTGTGCCTGGCACAGAATCAGGAAGTGTTTCGAACTGCTGTACATAGGGTTGCTATGAGTCAGACTTGACTCAATGGCACCTAACAACAACAACATGGGGAGGTGATGCAAACCATGGGGTGGAGCCTAGTTGGAAGAAATAGGTCACCAGGGGCATGTCCTGCTTTGTCCCTAGCTCCTTTACCCTTTTGCTTTTGGTGGCGGTGAGGGAGGTGGATCATATCCACTATATCTTCTGCTGTGATATTCAACTTCACCATGAACCCAGAAACAATGAAGCCAAGTGATCATGGACTAGAATTATGAACCAGAATAAATCCTTCCTCCTCTACGTGGCTTCTCTTAGGTATTGTCACAGTGATAAAAAGTGACTCATAGCTATTAAAAAAAAAAAAGACCCAGGCGCAGTGGTTCACGCCTATAATCCTAGCAATCCCAGCGACTCAGAAGGCAGAGGCAGGAGGATCGCAAGTTTAAGACTAGAGGCAGTCTGCGTAATTTAGCGAGACACTGTCTGAAAAAAAAAAAAAGTAAAAATATTGGCTGAGGGTGCAGCTCAATGGTCCAGCACTTGCAAAGCATGCAAGCCCAAGGACCTGGGTTCAACCTCCAGTACTGCAATAAATAAATAAATAAATAAATAAATAAATAAATAAATAAGGAAATCATGTCATATACTACAACACTGATTGACCTTGAGGACCTTATACTAAGTGAAATGAGCCCGTCATAGAAGAAATGCAGCATGATTCCATTTGTAGCAGGTATTGAAAGTAGTCAAACTTGTAGAAGCAGAAAGTAGAATAATTATTGCAAGGGACTGGGGTGGGGGTTGGAAAATGGAGGAATTACTGTTCAATAGCTATAGAATTTCAGTCATATAAGAGGGAAAAGTTCCAGAGAACTGCTCTACAACATTGTGTTTATAGTTGACAACTGCTTATTGTTGTTCTTTTAGGTGCCGTGGAGTCAGATCCCACCCATAGTGACCCTATGTACAACAGAACAAAACACTCCCTGATTCTGTTCCAGGCACATAATATTTTTAGGTTTAAGCCCATTGTTGCAGACACTGTGTCAATCCATGTACTTGAAGGTCTTCCCTTTTTTGTTGTTTTTCTTGACCTGCCACTCTCCCAAGCATGATGTCCTTCTCCAGGGATTGGTCCCTCCTGACACCATGTCCAAAATATGTAAGATGCAATCTAGCCATCCTTGCTTTCAAGGAGCACTCTGGTTGTACTTCTTCTAGGATAGACCTGTTGGTTTTTTTGGCAGTCCATGACAACTGTACTGGACCCTTCAAATTTATATGGGTAAATCTGATATTATGTATTTTTGCCACAATTTTTTTAAAGCTCCAAATTCTTAGAAATGAAAAGAATCTAAAATTAGCCAAAAAAGCTATAGGGCCTATGTTGTTGTTGTTGTTAGGTGCCGTCGAGTCGGTATCCGACTCATAGCGACCCTCTGTACAACAGGGGAAACACTATTGTCAGTGCTTCTCTGCTGTGCATAGGGTTTTCAATGGCAGATTGATTTTTGGGAGGGGGTTGCCAGGTCCTTCTCCCAATAGGGCCTATATAAACCCTTTTTTTTTTTTTAACTCAACTTGGCCAGCAGACGTACATTGGTAGAAGCAGTAGGAACAGCTGAGCAAACATAATTATAACAACTTCTAAAATGTGTAAGATAATCGTTTATGAGAAAGAAACAACTTTGGTCTCTGGTAGAATCTGTGCCTAGGAATTTGATCCTGGATTATATTAAAGAACAACTGGAGTTTTAAGGTTTCTGCCAGTTTTTGTATTTTTTTTCATGATAAAGTTATAGAGCAATAAATTACCTATTTAGCTGAGTCAAAAGTAAATTTTCATATATACAAAGGCAAGGTTAGACCTCACTTGGAATGGAGAGAGAAAGAGCAGCAATGTTTCCCATGAATTTTGAAGTAGCACTCAGATAACTGGGGAGAAGGATGGAGGGAGCAGTTTAAGCAACAGGCAGAAGACAGTACATAAGGCCCAAGAGAAAACTTTGAGGGGCTGGCAGAAGTATATCAATTCAAAAAATCTTGCAATAGTAATGTCTGGTGTTAAATTGTTGTTTCCTTCCTTGAGCTGCAATTAACATATATATCCTTAGTGTGGCTGAAAATGTGTTTAACAGGCCATATTCTATTGTCAATGGACCTTTGGGTAAATGAAGAAGGAAGGAGGAATGTCCAGTGTGGAATGAATGGCAACACGGGAAAAGACAACAGCTGGAGGGGATGAGTAGGAACAGGGAGCAGCAGATTTGGGAGCCAAATAAAGGGGGGTCTGAGGATGCAAGAAGAGAGGAAAACTTGGTAGAAAAAGGTCTCTGAAGAGATGTGTGGCTCAAACCCACACTATCAAAGGAAGAATTCACCTTGACCAGGTAGAAAGACCTTTTCCTTCTCTTCTCTTATCTCTGCAATCAGCCCCACCAATCTGAATCCATTCCTATTTCTAGGCCTCCAGGCACGGCACCCATTATTATCTACCTCCTCCCCATTAAAATATGACTGACTGGTGTCCTAGTTTTCCAAAGACTTCATTATGTTTTACATGGTGCCAACCAGCTAGAAAATAAAGTCTCCTGGGAGATGCTGTCTTATATGGCTGCCACTAGCTACACATGGTTATTGAGCACTTGCAATGTTATTAGTTTGAATTGAAGTGCACTGTAAGAAATACATACCAAATTATGGAGGCTCAGTATTGAATAAAAAGTAAACTATCTCAATAATTTTTATATTGATTAATACTATAAGGATGTTTTTGATAGGTTTGCTTATACAAAGTATATTATTAAAATTAATTTCACCTATTTCAGCTTACTTTTTTATATACAGCAAATTTAAACTATGTAGGTTGTTTGCATCATATTTCTACTGGACAACCAAGGTCTGGATCAGTAGATAGTGGACTAGACATACCAGCTATAGTGCCTACAAGACCACAACCCCCCCCCTCCACGGAAACCGCTGAGGATGATCTTCTACATCATGTAACCCCACTCCCTCCTACCCTGCCACTTCCTCCCATCAACTTCCTGACAAAGTGTATAAGAGAGGTGATATTTTTGAATTTTCATATAACCAAAAATGTATTTCACCCTCATATTTGATTAATGGATAGATAGTTGTGCCTAACTTTTTGCTCAGATTTTTTAAAGTGTTGTTCTGTTGCTGATGTTGATATTTCAAAGGTTGGTGCTATTCTAATTCCTAATACTTGGTGGGCAATTTGTTGTTTACAGAGAGTTATTTTCCTCACCTGTAGAAGGTTTTAAGCTCTTCTCTTGATCTGTGGTGTTTTATTTTGGATTTTTTTTTTTCAGTGCTGGGAAATCAAACCTGCTAGGCAAGCACTGTACACTGAGCTACACCTCCAGCCCACGTGGTGTCCTGAGATGTGGCCCTGTGGTTTGGTATTGATCTTTGGTGCTGGACGTTTTGGGGGCCATTTCAACCTGGCAATTCATGTCCTTCCACTCTCATGCTCCTTGTTGGATAATTTTCCTCCCTTCTGTTCTCTGTTCTTCTTTCCCTGGATATTGAAACTCCTACTTTTCATCATTGTATCTTTTTGTGTCCTTTTGTCCATTTCTTTAACATTTTACTTTATACTCTGGGAAAATTCCCCAGCTTTATCTTCCAACCAATCTTTTAAATATTTAATATATTTCCATTACCTAATTGTTTCATCTTAAAGCATCTGCTTCTTATCTCATGGATGCAACATCTTATCTTTCTAAAGACATGAATTATAGATTATTGTTTTTTAAAAGTTTTCTCCGTCCACTCTGCATTACTGTGCTTTTCCTGAGTTGTTGTCTGGCTTGGCTCGATATCTGTTTTGATGGAGTCTTTCCTTCAACACCTGTGGAGTTTTGACTGGCTCTTCACATTTAAGAACAAGGCCTGAAGAGCTAGCTACAAACTGTGTGTGACAGTGAAGATTAACCATTGGTGGGCTTTGCTGTGAGGTAATTGACCAAAAATCAGGCTTCATCTCCATCTTCCTTCACAGGGGTCCCGCCCTGTGTCCACCTAGGTCTCTGTGTCCAAATTCCCTCTTCTTCTAAGGATGCCCATGGTGTTGCATTAGGGATCCACCCAACTCCAACTCCAGGATGACCTCATCTTAATTAGCCACATCTTTGATAACCCTATTTCCAAACAAGGTCACATTCTGAGTGCCAGGGGATTAGGGCTTCACCATATGGATGGGGAGAGGGGCACAATTCAACCTGCAACACAGCCCATAGTTTTTGCCAGCCTAGCAGTTGCTTTGGCTGTGGGATGAGGCTGTGGTGTTTCAGAGAGAGGAGATGGAATGGGCTCATGGTGTAGTTGAGGGAGGACAGAAAAGAATGAAGAAGCCAGAAGTCTGTAGGAGTGGATGGGGTTATGCAGGCAGGTGGAAGGGTGTCAATTGCTCCCTCCTCCTTCCCTCTCCTTTCTTAGGGTGCTGTCAGCCCTGATAGGATGGAGGAAGGATGTGCAGAAGCAATGCAGGAGTCAAATGGAGAGGCAGGTGGTTCCCAGTCCCAACAAGGGGACAACAGAAGAACAGGACAGCTGTTCCTAGCCACTAAGGGACAGCAGGAAACCCCCTGCATTCTGCTTTTAATGGCATGATATTTGGATTATTTCATTCTGAAAGAGTCAAGGAAGTTTTAAAACACAAATGAAATAATAAAAAGCTATTATTTTAAAATATTCTTTTCCACAGGAAGTTATTACTGGAAAAAATGAGTAAATCCACTTTAATTAGACATTTTTAGAGGCCAGGCTGAAAAGTTCTTATTGTATAATGGTAGATATGGTTTGTTTAGCCAAAATGTGGGGAGGAATATTTAATACCAGTTCTTTGCATTTACCTAGCACTTTTTTTTTTCTGAAAAGCTCAAAGAACTGCCATGTGTTATTTATTTCTTCCAGGCAACTAATACTATAAACAATATCAATACCAAGTTTTATATATCCTGAGAAAGGTCAAGCAGCTTGCCTACTTCTGTGAACTCTTGACAGAGCTGTAAACTGCCAAGTGTTTGGGTTACTTAAATTGGGCGGTTTTTTTTTTTTTTTTCTTTTTCCTGTGTTTGCATAAGAGGAGGGGAGATTTTGAGAACCAAATTAAATTTTTGAGCAACTTAGTTCTTAATATGCACATTATGTAGACACCAGTACAAATGTAATTATTTGAAAAGACAGGAATATCACCATATGTGGCTTTAGTTTTCCATGCTGCCGGGCACTCTGGCTGTGGGGATGGCTCTCTGTGTCTGGAGGGCACACCATCCTGGGGCTTCTGTGAAGAGTATGCCAGGCACTCACTGATCTAGCTCTGAATTTAATGTTTCAGCCAGGCAGAACACAGCCAGAGGAAATGTTTTCCTCTTTAGAACATATTTGATACAGTATTGAATTTGTTAAGCTTTTCATTTTTTTTATGGCTCACAATGTTCATTTACTAGAAGTATTTGGCATGTTTCTAAAGAAACCTCAACTGTCTTAAAAAAAAAATAAAATTGTTAATTTCAAACTTTTATGTGATTTTCACTTGACCCTGGTAAGTCCCAAAGTTTTTGGATAAAGAAATTAAGTTTTTTTGGTAAAAGTCACTTTTACATCAGAAAACGATTATTTACAAGTATCTCAGAGACACTGCCTACCTACCTACCCTAGAGCTTATCTCTAGGAAGGTGTTTTTCTTTTATTTCTTCTGAAAATTCACTATGGTCCTCTGAGTGCTTTGGGTTTGGTTAGCTCTAAGAATTCTTCTTTAGCAAGTGAATTAATTCAAATCTGGATTTTGTAACCATGTTAAAAACCACTTCAAATTCTCTTTATTAGCAAATTTCCAGCTTGAACACAAAGTTCATTTTCTTTGAAGCAATCTCTATATATGGAAGATCTTTTTTTAGCAGAAAGGTTGTGGTTTCAAAGTTGTTAAAATGGTTCAATATCTTGTTGCAGTTCCTGTATCAAATGTCAAACTAGAACAAATCTTTAATGTTATGACAGCCTTAGACTGATGGAACAGTAGATGGAATGTTTAATCAGTAAGCAGTAAACTTTGGTTTTCATATTATGCTTCTACTCATTTGAAAGAAAAGCATTTAAAAATAAAAGGCAGTCATGCAAGCTAAGATAAAAATGGTGAGATGTTAAGTGGATCGGCAAAGATAAGATTTGTGCATACGTATGTTTTCATTAAATGTATTTGGTATTTTGTTTGCAACCTAATGTGATCATTTCTTTGGGTGTTAAAGCTTTGCATTTCACTCTGTGTGTGCTCGGATACAAAACATTCACATAAGACAAGGGTTCACTTTCCACTTGAAAAACATTATAGGGACCAAGATGTTCAAAAGTTCTAATCCAGATCTCATTATCAAGAAAAAAAGGAAGAATTCATGGCAGCCCATAAAAATAATACCATATATTCTGAGTGAATCCAATCTGCATGCAATTCTAACACACATCTGATTTTCAAGGCTTCAAAAACTATTGAAAGAGTGCAGATTAGACTCAACAACATATGGTATTTGCTTGGAGTGTGTCTCTCACAATTAATATGAATTTCTCAGGAAAGTAAAGCATAAACTGATCACTTAGTATCATAAGCTGGACACTGTGCTAAGTGTCTCTTTACTATCTCTAATTTCCTACTTGTTATTTTAGCAACAAATGAGTCTATACCATTAATAAATTTATACCTTATTATATGAGATCTCATTCTACCTATTGTGTGATTTTTTGCTTGTCTCTTGTATTTTTTTTCTAAATGTATACTTTAGTGAGCCCTTTATCAAAACCACTGATTTTATCCAGCAGCATCTAAGACCACCAACCTGGTCAAATCATGACTGGGTGGAGTCTGCCATTTAAAAATGGGAAATGAACTTCTATTGTTTTTGCTAATTTCTGTTCATTCAAAAAGCCTAGAGGCAGTGGTCAACCCACTGAAATGAGAACAACAAGTATTCTCAATACCATTTCTCACTAAAAGGAAGTTGGGCTCATTGGATAAATGGCAAATTCCAGGCCTACGGCAGGAAAAACACAAGGCAAATCTGTAACATCTTCCTGTTGTTAGGTGCTGTCGAGTCGGTGTCCAACTCATAGCGACCCTACATACAACAGGCAAAACACTACTGTCAGTGCTTCTCTGCTGTTCATAGGGTCTTTGATGGCAGATTGATTTGGGGGAGTAGGTTGCCAGGTCCTTCTCCCCAAACTACAGTATCTGGTGTTCCCAGGCAGTCTCCCATCCAAGTACTGATCAGGCCCAACCCTGCGTGGCTTCCAAGATCTGATGGGATCAGACACCACAGTGTTATGGCTGCAGGCATGTAATGTCTTACCACATTGGAAAGAAAGAAAACAATTAAAAAAATAGTAGAGACAAATTGAAAAGTTTTCTACTGGGTAAAGATGGACCAATTACAACATCAAAAATAATTTGAGCAAGGTTCAAACTGTATCATGTTAGACTCCATGAGTCTACAATGATATATTGTTGCTGTTGTTAGGTGCCCTTGAGTTGGGTCTGACTCATAGTGGCCCTATGAACAACGGAATGAAACACTTCTGGACACTGTGCCATAACTGGCACTATTTTCAGTGCTTCTCTACTATTCATAGGGTTTTCAATGGCTGATTATTTCTGGAGTGGGCTGCTAGGTCCTTTTCCCAGTTTTGTGGTGCTGGGGATTGAATCCAAGGCCTCAGAGAGTATGGAGCAGTACTCTACTAATCAAGCCCCTAACAATGATATGTGTGCATGCGTGTGTGTGTGTGTGTGTGTGTGTGTGTATGTATGTATATATATAATATATATGATCTTTTTTAAAAATATCAATGATTGTCTTTGGATATTGCAAGGCCACTAACTTAATATAAAATAGTAAATGAAAGGATAGAAACAACTATTCTGCCTTAACAATGTGAATGAAATTCCAGCTAATACATGCAGAAGGAATTAAGTAAAATTAATTAAAATATCATCCTTTTAATAACCCCTAATTAAAATGTCACCTATTTGTTACCTTTAATGAAATAACAGATCTTTGCTGTTGCTAACGTTAGAAGGTGAAAGCCTAATGGAGAATATTATAATGAATAAATTATTCTAACAACACATAACATACAGATCAATCTTAACATCCCAAGAGAGAGACAACCAGACATTACGTGCCTTCTAACTCAAGGCACAGAAAATTCATTGCCCTACCTATGGACCTAAATTGCAAATCCAGAACAGGGCAATTATATAGGACAAATGACCTTCAAGGGGAATTGTTACAAGGTCTCAGAGTGCACAGAGCAAGCACTCTACCAACTAAGCTAATAACTCACACTAATTTTTGGTGAGAAAAATATGGTAAATAATGCGATTAAAAACAGAGACACAAATCAAGCAATAGAAGGACACAAATCAAGGAGTAATTATGATTGGGGAATAGCTTATGTGGTTTGAAAACATTTTAAAAGACAGCACTGGAACTCCATCAACTAAGTCAACAGAAGCAGGCTCCATAGGCAGGATCCCTCTAAAATTAAGAAAAAAGCAACATGCCACATTGTGCCAGCATTTAGTTTTCGCTCCGTGTTGCAATATGTATGATTTACCCTCAAGGAAAAGTGTATATACTTAGTGATTTGCTTAAATTTTAGAAAATGTTCATGATTTGCTCATTTCATTTGCTTTTGGAAAAAAAGAAACCAGGAGAGAATAGTTTACTTCATTGTGAGCATTAGGAGGCTTTAACCCACGAACTATATTGAGATAAGGGACTCAATTTGGAAGGTTTTCTTTTCCCAAATAAAAGGAAAAAGATATAACATTTTAAACCTAGATTGCTATCTTTCCTGACATTTACATTTTGTAAATGCCATAGATATTTTACAGAGAAAAAAGATTATCCATTCCTTCCATAGGTAATTTAGTTATGGTGAAATCCTTTCCTGGATAATGGCTTTTAATTTGACTTCAGTAAGAAGGAAACAACATTGCTGTGTTATTGTGAGGTGCCGTTGAGTTGGGTCTAACTCACAATGGTCCTATGTACAACATAGGGTTTTCAATGTCTGATTGTTTCAGGATTGCTTTGGTGGAGGCGGCCGGGGGGTGGGGGGTGAAGATTACCAAGTCCTTCTTTTATTTTGGCGGTGCTAGGGAATCGAACCCATGGCCTCAGCGAGTGCAGAGCCACACTCTACCAGCTGAGTTAAATCCTAGCCCAATAAACATTAGCTACATCTTTATAAGACTATCAATTCAGAAGGGCGTGGGGGGGCTTCTGAAGTCTGGGGTTAGGGAAGATTTTGTGATTTGCCTTGCCTCTCCGGAAGTTGTTAGCAAATCTTTCTCCTTGCTGACATCAGTATAATTTTGTTGCAAATCTGTAGTTAAGAGTTGTCATCCCTCAGAGAAAAGCATGATTGAGACTGCCTTACTGACTAATGAAGCTTGAGTTAGTCCTCAAGGTCTCACTGAGGTGGGAGTCCAGAACATCCTATGAAGGCTACTCCGCGTCCTGATTTCTGCAGGTTGACACAGCCAACCTGGCAGTGGAGAGAATTAGTACACAAAATCTGTGTATATGGGGTCAAGATGTTGTGGCAGGATGGAGGGAAATACAATTAATAAAGGCAATTGTTATTTGTGTTAGTCAGCTCCCCATCGTTGTGGCAAAATGCTGGAAAAAACAACTGAAAAGGAGGAAAGATTTACTTTGACTCACACTGTCAGAGGTGTCAGTCCATGCTCAGCTTGCTCATTTGCTGTGGGCCTGTGGTGAGGCCGAGCAGCATGCGGGAGGAACATAGGGTGGAGCAAAGCGGCTCACCTCGTGGCAGCCAGAAAGCAGAGAGAGGCAGAGAAGGGGCTGAAGACAAGATATACTTCAAAGGCATGCCCCAGGGACCTACGTCCAAACAGGCCCCACCTCCTAATAGCCCATTCAGATACGAAGTCACGAATGGGTTAATTCATTGGCCAGATTAGCACCCTTACCCTCCAATCACCTCTCAATAGTGCCCCCAGCTGGGGACCAGGCCTTCAACACAGGCACCTATGGGAGACATTTCATATCCAAACCATATCAGTATTGATCAAAGCTAAGCCATCCTAGTATCTTTGAATCTTAAGAGAAAGGAGAGTTCTTCTCATTGAATCAGGAACTTTCTCCTCCAGATTCCTCAAAGGTCATTTTTTAAAATCTGATGACCTCTAAACAGAGCACAAATCATACAACAGATTTGCTTCATTTCCTTTAAGCTTTTTAATAAATATATTTTGTAACAAATACACTGTATCCTGAGCATGGCTGAAGAATATCACAAGGTTGCACACATTGCTGCCTCAGTAAAGTCTCTAACTTCAGCTTGTCCTCAGTACTCCACACCAAACTTTCAGAATCTCTTAGCTCACTCTCCTACACCCCACTCAGTCTATATAAAACCTCCTTACTCTTCGAATGTCCTCCCACCACTACTCTTTTAACAGAACTCAGCTTCTACTGCATACCTTCAAATGGGATGTATCCCACATTGCTGGGCCCCAGTAATGAAGTTTACACATCTCTATCTGCATTTGCCCATCCGTCTGTGTGGAAGAGGCCTTTGCTTCTATAAAGCTAGCTTTTTTTTCACCTCTGCTCTGATCTCCATCGCCCTCTATCCTCAGGAGACTTCTTTCAGGCATTGGCACCTTGCCTCAGTGTCTTTAACGTATTTTTTTCCATTGCTATTTCCCATCAGCATTAAATGTACACTTTAACTTTCTCTTCTTTAAAAAACAATTTTGACCACTATTCCACTCTGCTCATCACCCTGCTCTTCACCTGCGTGGCAGGGCCTCCTGAGAGCTTTATCTATACCTTGTCTTCAAGTCCCATTTGCTTTTCATTTCTCTATGACCTGGACCCAATCATTCCCTCCCTGCCCCCACCTACCATCATAAAATCTGCTTTGGCAAAACAGCTTATTGAGACTTTCTTGTTAAGTGAAGCAGACACATTTTAGCTCTTTTCTTCTCTGACCTCTCTGCAGCATTTATCATGGCTTAATGATCCCTCCTTTTCAAAACTCACTCTTCCCCGGCCTAGCATGACTCAACACCCTCCTGATTTCTCCCTATGTTTACTGGGCTTAATAAATATTTGTATCCTGATAAAAACAACTGGAAATTATGAAATACATGAAATAATCAGAAATGTGAACACTTATGCCTCGTGTGATTATAATAAAAGTTAAAGAATTAGCAATAATTGATTTAATTATTATTTTTAAAACTTGTTAAGGATAACAATTGTATTGTGGTTTGATTTTTTTTTTTTTCTTGTGGTACTGGGGGCTGAACCCAGGGCCTCATGCTTGCATGCTTTTCAAGTGCTGGACCACTGAGCTGCACCCTCAGCCCTTTTTTTTTTTTTTTTTTTGTACTTTTTGAGACAAAGTCTCGCTACATTACACAGACGGCCCCTGGTCTCAAACTTGTGATCCTCTTGCCTCCGCCTCCCAAACCGCTGGGATTACAGGTGTGCGCCACCGCAGCTGGCTTTGTGGCTTAATTTTTTAAAACTTATTTGTTAGTGAAAAATATTGAAATATTTGTGGACGAAATGTTATGATTGCTAGTATAGGCTTCAAAATAAAGGAGTAGGGCCAATGAATGAATGTATAGAAGAGACAAGATGGATAAAGAGTTGTGAATTATTAAAGCTGGGTGAAAGATGTCTAGAAATTCATTTTGCTCTTAAATTCTCCATAGTAAAAGAATTTTAAACAAAACTATAGTGGATGTTTGTTTTTGACTATGAAAGACTTGTCGTTAGGTGCGTTTGAGTCAGTGCCCAACTCATAGTGACCCTATGTACAACAGACAAAACACTATTATCAGTGCTTTTCTGCATTCATAGCGTTTTCAATGGCTGATTGTTTTTTGGGAGTAGGTTGCTGGGTCCTTCTTCCAATATGAAAGACTAGCCTGAGATGAGCAACTATAAAACTGGAAAAAACATATGGAACAACTGTTTTCAAGGATTGGCAATAAGCAGTGCAGGATTGTGATTTCTGATAGAAGGCAACCAAATGAAGCAAGTCCCATAATAATTCTGGTTTTCTGACTGGAGATACCTTTCAAGGCCACTGTGCAAGGAGGGGCAAGCCAAGTGCAGCCTGGAAATGTCCTTGAGATAAGAAGACTTAATTTAGAATTAAACTTGCTGAGGTGAATGGAATTTTCTGAGAAAGTACAGAGCCTCAGAGAGAAGATAATCCAGAAAGCTGCCTGAAGTTCTCATTCAGCTCTTTGCTGAATTCTGTGCTGTGCCTGCATAGAGTGGGAGTCCTCAAGGTTGGGCAGAAAACCACTGTGGAGAATCTGGTGCTTACCCAGTGCTTGTTGTTGTTGTTGTTAGGTGCCGTCGAGTCAGTATCCAACTCATAGCGACCCTCTGTACAACAGGGGAAACACTATTGTCAGTGCTTCTCTGCTGTTCATAGGGTTTTCAATGGCAGACTGATTTTTGGGAGGGTGTTGCCAGGTCCTTCTCCCAGCCTACAGCTTCTGGTGTTCCTTGGCGGTCTCCCATCCAGGTACTAACCAGGCCCGACCCTGCTTAGCTTCTGAGATCTGATGGGATCGGATGCCACAGGGCTATGGCTGCAGATTACCCAGTGCTAGGATGCTTTATAACCAGGGAGGAGAGAACTCACTGGTCCCACGTACTCCCCTGACAATGGAGAAAAGCCTCACCTTGGGAAGATGGATATTGTAAATCTAAAATAAAGATTTGATTTGCCCTAACCAACCTTCTGTCATGTGTCTATCAGCTTGTCGTGCTGTGGAGGCTTGTGTGCTGCTGTGATGCTGAAAGCAATGCCGCTGATATTTCAAATAACAGCAGGGCCACCCATGGTAGACAGGTTTCAGCTGAGCTTTCAGATAAGGCCAGACTAGGGAAAAGGATCCAGCATTCTACTCCCCAAACAATTGGCTAACCATTGAAAATTCTATGAATAGTAGAGAAGCACTGTCAAATAGAATACCAAAAAATGAGCCCCTCAGGCTTAAAGAAATTCAAGAAGAGTTAAGGAAGAGTTGCCTCCTCAAAGTAGAGTTGACCTTAATGACAGAAATGGACTAAAGCCCCTGGGACCTCCCCCTTGCTGATGTAGCATAATTTAAAATAAGAAGAAACACAGTAGCTGCAATAATGAGCTCAAACAAACAAACAAAAAAAAGATCAAGTACATGCCACAGTGTTGGGTAGTATTTCATTCTGTTGTACATAGGGTTGCTATAAGTCAAATCTGACTAGACGACACCTAACAACAACATTATTTTCCTCCTACCAAACATATTTTTCATCAATCCTAAGACTCCGTCTCCAAAAGTGGGTTGTTATTTTATAATCTGATTGGTACTGTTATGACATAGCTACCATTACCCACTATTTTTTTTAATTGGAAATTTTTAATGTACAACTTAATGTGTTTCAATCTGACATGCATTTCATTGTGACATTTCCATATATGTGTTTCATTGTACATTGCAGATAACTTCCCCCTTATCCTCTTTTGCACCTCCTCCCCCCTCTCTTACCCCCTCACCAAAGGCCTCTCCTACTTGCATGTTTCTTTGTGGGATTATTTTTCTATAAACCCTTGCATCCCAATTATGATTTAGGTCCAAACTTTTTTCTGTAGTGATTTATCTTTTTACATTTGTCAGTAGTATTACATGAATAATCTAGCCCATTTGTATTATTACCATTCTTTGGTATTGTTGGTATTATAATTATTTCCTGAACTATTAAAGTTGGGCTGTTTACTTTGAGGTTATGCTCTGTCTCATTCCTCGCTCCTCCTTGTCCCTCCTCCCCCTTCTGTCTTCTCCCATCATCTCTTCCTTTTGCTAGATCCCTCCTCCTCCTTTCTGCTCCCTAAACTGTCCCTTATTCATTAAGTCGACTTTAGCTTTTTATTATGTTCCAATTTCTGTATACGATTTTTTCCTTCTTTAAAATTTGATTCAGCTCCCACATATGAATGAGAACATGTGGTATAGAAATGGATAAATTTATTAACACATATGATTTACCAAAATTAACCCCAGAAGACATAAGTGACCTAAACAAGCCCATTACATATGCTGAAATAGAAAAAGTAATAAAGATTCTCCCAACAAAGAAGAGCCCAGGTCCTGATGTGTTCACAACAGAATTTTACTAAACTTTCAAAGAGGATATAATACCTGTCTTCCTCAAATTATTTCAAAATGTAGAAAAAGAGGGAACACTCCCAAACTCATCCTATGAAGATACCATCACCCTGATACCTAACCAGGAAAGGATACATTTGAGATAGAGAATTTGAACATAGATGCAAAAATCCTTAACAAAATCCTGGCAAACTCAATCCAGCAACATATTGGAAAGATTGTTCACCATGACCACGTGGGATTTATTCCACAGATGCAAGGCTGATTCAACATATAGAAATCAATTAATGTAATTCAACATACCAAGAAACTTGCAAATAAAAATCACATGATCATCTCAATTGATGCTGAAAATGCCTTTGACAAAGTGCAACACCTTTACATGATAAAAACCCTGGAGAAGATAGGCATAACAGGCAAATACCTCAACATCATAAAATCCATCTATGACAGACCTACAGCCAACATTATATTAAATGGAGAAAAACTGAAACCATTTCCTCTAAGATCTGGAACAAGGCAAGGATGTCCACTCTCTCCTATTCTATTTAACATTTTGATTAAAGTCCTCACCAGGGCAATCAGACTAGAGAAAGAAATCAAAGGGATACAGATTGGCAATGAAGAGGTCAAACTATCCTTATTTGCAGACATACTTTACCTAAAGGATCCCAAACCCTCATCCAGAAAACTTTTAGAGCTAATCAACTCCTTTAGCAAAGTGGCAGGATATAAAATTAACACAAAAAAATCAATAGCTTTCCTTTACACCAACTGTAAGCAGAAAGAGAATGAAATTACAGATACAATACATTTCATGATAGCCCACCAGAAAATTAAATACCTTGGAATCAATCTAACCAAAGACCCTACAGACCTCTACAAGGAAAAGTTCAAAATGTTAAAGAAAGAAATCGCAGAGGATACTAAAAAATGGAAGGGCCTTCCCTGCTCCTGGATCAGGAAAATCAATATAGTAAAAATGGCTATCCTGCCATTACCCATTAATGAGGGGCTGGAGTTTAGCTCAGTTGGTAGAGTGCTGTTATACTCTGTGAGGTCCTGACTTCCATCCCCAGCACTACAAAATGGGAGAAGGACACTGCAATCCATTCCCAAAGCAATTTTGAAACAATCAACCATTGAAAACCCTATGAAGGTCGCTATGAGTCAGACGCAACTTGGCAGCACCTAACAACAACAACCCACTAATGTACTTGAAAAGTTGCAGATAGGGTGCTGGTGACTTGAAAAATTTGGGAGAAAATTGTGGAGCACTTTCAAGAAGTGGTGTATTGTCAATGTTCTTGATACAGGGTGACTTAGGTGGTAAAGTATGACATATAAACAACTGGGGAGTAAAAAGTGGTTCTGAAGAGCTGGACTATGAATACGAATGAAGATTTGAGAAAATCTTAACAATTTAACTAATTTAGTTAATGTACATTTTCCTTTTTATTTATGCACAAGAATGTTATATGCTTTTAAAAACCTATTATAAATAATTTAAAATTGAAATTATAAGGAATCATTGTGGTATCATTTAATTAGCATTTTTCTTGTTGTTAGGTGTCATCCAATTGGTGTCTGGTTCATAGCAATCCTACATACAACAGGCGAAACACTATTGTCAGTGCTTTTCTGCTATTCATAGGGTTTTCAATGGCAGACTGATTTTTGGGAGTGGGTTGCCAAGTCCTTCTCCCAAGTCTACAGTATCTGGTGTTCCCAGGGAGTTTCCCATTCAAGTACTAACCAGGCCCAATCCTGTTTAGCTTCAGAGATCTGACAGGATTGGAGGCCACAGTGCTATGGCTTCAGGCATAATTTTTTTAATAGTACCAAAATAATGATATGCTTTGGCTGGGATTTAGCTCAGTTGGTAGAGCGCTGTGCTGCAGTCTCTGAGGTCCCGAGTTCAATTCCCAGCACCGCAAAAATAGGAGAAGGACCTGGCAATCCACTCCCAAGGCAATCCCGAAACAGTCAGCCATTGAAAACCCTATGAGGGTTGCTATGAGTCGGATACCGACTCGACGGCACCTAACAACAACAACAACAATGGTATGCTTTACAATTGATGGTATGTTGGATTTAATAAATAGGTACTTAAGGTCAGATGTAATGGGAGAAGGGGAGGGTATACCCTGGGTACACGGGTGGTAAAAGAGATAGGCCCAGGGAGTAGGAAAGAAGCATAGAAACAAGAAGAAACAAGAAGCTGGAAATGTCAAAACTTCATGTTAAGAGAATACTGCACAATCCACAGGATCAGCCCTGAACTGCAGACTGTCTTGCATGATTCTTTTCTTTTCGTTGTATGCTAATTCTATCCTCACAACTAGGCCATAGGTTTCTGAAAGGGAAAGATGATGTATTTTTGTCCCAAACAACTGGCAGAGCACTCCAGTTGCAAGTGTCCAGCTTGTGTTTAGTGATTATGCTCTATTCCATGTAAGAACACACCCACCAGAATGCTACATCTGTTTTGGTCTCCAACCAGAAAACCAGTTATAATTTCATAATTTTCATCTTGTAAGTCACTATGAATAGAATCTTATTAGTAAGATGTTTCTTTTTGTTGAAGGCCACCCTGCTAACTGCACATCAACTGTACTTAGGAGCCCATATTATTTGAATATCACAAAGAGAAACACTTCACTAATGAGAACATATACATTGATGCTAAAAAATAGAACAGAAATCTCTAAAGTCATCCCTAAATTCTCTTATGAAATATTATTCACATTTGTTTTTAATTTTTTTCAAATGCTTTTAAACTCATTTTTGAAAACCTGAAAACACAGACCCAAACAGGTGACTGATGGAAGACAAAGCAGTACAGGAAAAGAAAGCAAGGGGAGAATGTAAGCCTAAAATCTGGTTATAATGGATGAAGGCAGCTTATGGGCCTGTTTACTACTGACAACTATAACACTAAAACATTTTTCTCAAAAAAATGAGATTTTTGAGGAAACATCAGTCACCAGATCTCTCATGTACTGGAAGTAGCCCCATCTTCACTTAATGTTTGTCAGCATATTCTGGGAAAATAGCATTTTTACAACTTAATGTACTTTAAAACTGAGGTCCCCAACCCCCTGTTCATGGCCTATTAGGAGCTGGGCTGCACAGCAGGAGGTGATCAAGTGAAACTTCACCTGTATTTACAGCCACTTTCCATCCCTTGAATCACCACCTGAGCTCTGTAGAAAATTTGTATTACAAATTTTGGTCCCTGTGCCAAAAAGGCTGGGGACAGCTGCTTTAAAACATGAAAGGGACTCAAGAACAAATGTTATCAATTTTTTTGTCATCTCTTTAAAATGTTCATGTACTTCCGGAATTTCTAACCCAATATTCTGTTCATAATAATACATTTTCATCAATTTATAATCACCTTTTTAGTACAGTATTTGTGTTGGACATTTATCAAGTCTTTCAAAAAATCCAAATAAATTATATTGACTAGTTCTTCTTTGTCAACATTTCTAATTAAACCCTCCTAGAAGGCTAATAGTATTTTACCAAGGCTTCTACACTATAAAAAAATAGAATCCAAAGTTGTAGCAAGATAACAAAAACATTCCAGTTAAGAGCTCAGAAATGCCACCCAGAGTCATTGTCTTCAATTTTCAACCACTACATTATTTCCTCTGGCACTTACCATAACTTGAAAAGGCAAGAATTATGACTTCAAATACAGGATATGGATTGAGTGGGGAAGAATTTTTCAAATAATCATAGCACAGAACAATAACATATGTGTATATATATCTAATAGATATGTTTTTATGTTTAAAAAGGACAACACATTTACACAGTAAAATTTATATCTACGTATATATGGTATATATCTTGTGTATAGTGTATATTGTATATACATGTGTGTATATGTGTACATATATATGATGCATATGATGAATTCACTATGTAGGGAACATCTGGAGGCAAAGAAGCGGGTTGGTAAGAGGTCTGAAAGTGTTCAGGGAAAAGGAGGAAGTATGTTCAATGATATGGAAAGAAAAAAAAGAAGTTGGTCTAACATGGACCTCAAAATTCAACATTTAAAAACCTGACTCATTCCACTCCTCCAGTGGGAGGATTAAAATACAAAATTTTAAAAGATACTTAAGAAACAATATCATGAGGACTTTGAAGAGAGTGTGATACAGTGGCAAAAGCACATGCTATGGAATCACACCTGACCTTTAAACCCAGCTCTGCCACTAGCTATCTACATGTCCTTGGGCAACAATTTCTTAGAGCCTCCATTTTCTTATCATAAAATGTATACAATAATAGCTATCTTATTTGGATGTTGGGAATATAAATTCTTACCTGATTCTACTGATCATCCTTTTCCTGTGGCAGCAATCTGTTTACCTATTTGAGGCTCTTTGCCTCAGCCTACAATTGTGGGCTTTTGCCACACTTTATTAAATAAATAAGTAAATAGTCCCTCCCGTGAGCTTAGACATTTCCTGGCTTTATGCCTTTCTTTATTTCATTGTCCATTACTTCATCTTAGGTCCTTGATGTCATGTGCTGATGAAAACTTCCCCTAACTGATTTTTATGGATCACAAATCCATAAAATGTTAACAGAATGGGATTATATGAGAAAAAGTATCCCTGTCCCATGGTCAAATGTGGGCAATGCTGGATTACAGAAAAATAAACAAGGTGTTTTTTTTGGGGGGGGGGCTAGGATATTTCTCAGAGCCTTTAATATACTAATAGCACTATGTGTTTGCAAGAAAGGTAAATGGTGTGCAGTTTTTCTTCCTGCAGAACTTGCATTTACCGAAGCATGTTTCTGTAGGGAAGCGGGTGAGACAATGGCTCAAATTCTGACTCATGATTACCCCTCCTTTATCTGTCTCATTCCTTACATTTTGGGCAATCCTAATCTGGGCCTCCTGACTTTCCCTAATTGTCCTATCACAATATTCAACTAGGCCATAATTGACTGAATTAAAAAAGTAGTACAAGAAATTTTCAATTAATGTAGGAAAGTGATATGAAAGTTGTCAATTCTGTTGTCATCAACAAAATTGGAACACAGATGGTTCAATCAGATGACAAAGGTTTTAAAAGAGTAAATGTCATAATACATAATTCTTCGGAAGCAGTTGAAAAACATACAGCAAGTTTTGACATTACCAAAAGCAAGGAGCATTGGAAATCCTGGATAAGCAAAAACTTTCCTCTATGTTTATCTTTAAATCATTCTAAGATTCCTGAAATAGCCAAGAATTTATATCATCTCAGATCACTACATCATGACAGCTTAATTATCCTAGAGCCACAGCACTATAAATTACTAACAGGTTATAAATTAGGATTTGGAATCTCGTGGTTTAAATCCAAGGGGATCTGAGAAATCTAGCTAGTAGAACTATTGTTGTTGTTAGGTGCCATCAAGTCGAGACTGACTGATTCATAGCGACCCTTATGTACAGCAGATTGAAACACTTTCTGATTCTGTGCCAGGCACACAATCTTATTTATGTTTAAGCCCATTGTTGCAGACACTGTGTCAATCTATCTGGTAGAGAGTTTTCCTTTTTTACGTTGACCTGCCACTCTCCCAAGCATGATGTCTTTCTCCAGGGATTGGTCCCTCCTGAACACATGTCCGAAATATGTAAGATGCAGTCTGGCCACCCTTGCTTCCAAGGAGCACCGTGGTTGCACTTCTACTAGGACAGATCTGTTGGTTCTTTTGGCAGTCCATAGTATATTCAATAGTCATCTCTGGCACCATAATTCAAAAGTATCAGTTCTTTGCCTGTCTCCCTGGTTCAATGTCCAGCTTTCACAACCATATGATGCAACTGAAGATACCATGGCATGAGTTAGGCTCACCTTAGTCTTCAATGTGACATCTTTATTTTTCAATACTCTAAAGAGATCTTTTGCCACAGCTTTTCCTAGAGCAATGCATCTTTTGATTTCTTGACTGCTGCTTCCACGGGTGTTGATTATAGAGCCAAGCAAAGCAAAATCTTGGACAACCCCAATCTTTTCTCTGTTTGTTGTGAGGTTGCCTGCTGACACAGTTGTAAGGATTTTTGTTTTGTTGATGTTTAGTTCAACCCATGCTGAAGGTTATGATCTTTGATCTTCATCAGTAAATATTTTAAATCCTCTTCACTTTCAGCAAGCAGAGTTGTGTCATCTGCATAAGGCAGGTTGTTAATGAGTCTTCCTTCAATCCTGATGCCACATTCTTCCTCATAAAGTCCAGCTTCTCAGATTATTTGCTCAGTATATAAATTGAAGAGATATGGTGAAAGTATGCAGCCCTGATGCACACCTATCTCAACTTTAAACCAGGCAGTGTTTCATTGTTCTATTTGAACAACTGCCTTCTAGTTCATGTACAGATTCCTCATGAGTACAATTAGGTGCTCTGGTACTCCCATTTTCCAAAGTGTTATCCACAATTTGTTATGATCCATGCAGTCAAATGCCTTTGCATAGTCAATAAAACACAGACAGACATCTTATTGATATTCTCTGCTTTCAGCTAACATCCACCTGACATCAGCAATGATGTCCCTTGTTCCCCACCCTGTTCTGAATCCCACTTGATTTTCTGGCAATTCCCTGTCTATATACGGCTGCAGTTGTTTTTGAATGATCTTAGTAAAATTTTGCTTGTATGTGATATTAATGATATTATCCAATAGTTTCCACATTCAGTTGGATCACCTTTTTTGGGAATAGGCACAAATATAATCCTGGTATGAAACAAAGAGGTGCTTTTAAATGGGAATTTTAAAGCTGATTTTTACTTTTGATGTGATATTTATGTTCAGCAATTTGTACACACGAATGTATTTAACATGTTACAGCTAATTTGGTTCACTAACACTTAGCTAGGGGCATAGAAGAATTGTTTGCTGACTTCTCAACCCCCTAAGTACATAAACTTTAACTAAAACCCAAATTCCAGTAATACTTTTCCTTTTCTCTTAATGTACCTATAAGCATATGTTTTTTTCTATGTCCTACAGATTTTCGGGCTAGTTTGGGATGAAAAATTTACCTCTATTCTAGTAACAGGTTTCTGGGATTGAACTGAAGCCAGTACCCAGTCCTATTAGCATCTGTGGATTGGTAGCCCCTATAAGTGCACTTGGCCTGGGGAGGAGGCACTCAGAAAGCTCTCTTCATCCACTACATAGCCCCTTTATTTTGCCCTCTCAGGGCACAATGAATATTGATTTGAAGTCGCCAGTGCACTGTTTCCAGCAGGTTTTCTAGTAGGTAGCATCATTGGTTTCAAGGATAGGACAACACGGCTTTCTTTCACACCTCTTTCCTCTCTGATAGAGTACTAAGCCAGAGTCTGCTCCTACATGGAAGGAAATCTAATTACCTCCCAGTTGGGGCCCCACTTAGCTCCGTGCTAGGAGCAAACACACTCATGCCATAACTTTCCAGGTGTCCTCTGGCCAGACTGTGCATCAGTCTCAGTAATAGCACTAACATCCAAGCCTTGTCCAAAAGTGTGAGGGGGATGGGAGAGGAGGAACTAATGAGTGAGCAAAGGAAATTTGAACTCACACCTTCTTTAGTATGAAGGCCCATTGCCTATATGGTTTACAAAAAAAGGAAGGTTGACAAATCAGGACCCACTTCGCCAAAGTTCTCTTAAAATTAGGACTATAGCCTAAGCCACAACAAAAATTAAAGTGAGGAGTTCCTTTTCTCATTATTATTCTTGTACATGCAGTACCTTAGAGATCACAAGGAAGGAGTGGTTATGATCCTAAGGAAAAATTGAGTAAACTCTAGATCCTATGGTCATGGTGACCTCTAATAGCCTCCTTAATGCCCAATGGTTGCTCAAATAGGATTAAACAAGAATCTAATTTTTCTAATTTCTCAGGGAGTCTAGAAACCCTTCCAAAAGAGAATCTGATCTCTCTCTACAATTAGAGAATTGAGATTCAAATAATAGCTGATATGTCTGGTAGTGAGTGAGGTTGGAAGGGCCACCTAAACTTGGGCTTGAACTCTTCCATTCACTCCACACTAGGGTGTCAATGCATCCTGAGAAAAAAAGCTGCCTGACAAAATGGGAGGGCCCTAGCCAGCCTTCTGTAGGATCCATGTTCTTAGTTGCAAACAATGAAAAGCATTCAATTAAACACGAACACAGTTTATTATCAGATTTGAAGTTTCACTTAAGCCAAAGAATTAGGCTTCGCAGAGAACTCCACCAGGAACCATGCCCTGCATCACACTGCAGAGCTCAGTACTGATGCCAGTGTGCTTAGTGTAGACATTGCAGTTTATGTCACCAAGACTACTGATATTGGACAGTGGGCACTACCTGAGGACGCTGAAACGATCACTGCCTCTGAAAATAGGGTACAGCCTTCCCCAAATCATGCTACAATGGAATCCTCCATTTCTTTAGAATATAAGCTCTGGTATCCAACTGACTGATCCCAGGTTCCATGGTCGTGCCCCAGCCTCTAGGGTAGGAGGGAGTGACTGAAATGGGAACTCCCTTGCTCAAACACTGGAAGAATATTCAAAGGTGATGGAAGCCAATAAGGACTGACCTGAGTCTACTCTTTAGCTATACACTAGAAAAGGGCCTCAGAGTCTGAGACAAGATTAGAAGCTGCACTCTTACATATAGAGAATTCTACCAAGACAAGTAATTTTACCTAAGACCAACAAACTGGTGGGACTTGGGCACTTATAAATCAGATACACTTTAAGTTTGAAGTTATCTTAGTCTTTTCAAAAATAGATTTCACAAAAGGGTCAGAATTATAGTTTTTTGTTTCATTTGCTCTGGACATAGCTGTTTCATTACAAAGAAGAAATGAATTTTAAGATATGCATGGCAGCATTGCTTATAATGTCAAAAAGTTAGAAAATGTATAACACATATGTAAATGTAAAGCACATATGATGTGTAAAATACAGTAGTAAAAAGGAACAAATTTGATCAATGTATGTCAACGTAGAAAGAGCTAAAAAAGGTTCAGTTATAAGATCTACCTTAAATATATATATATATAAATAAATATATATATATATACATATATATATATATATATGTATATATATATATGTACATACATATATACAATTATACGTATCTAAGGTCAGAATATACAAATGGACCTATCATGAAGGGAAAGAGGACTAGTAGGTGGGAGGAAGAACAACATAGAGGGGTAAGGAGTGAGGAAGCAAGTGCAAAATACAGGATGTGACTCTATGCAAATCCCATAATGAATCTCACTGCACTACATGCAAAAAAGTCATTCTATACCTTATAAATATCTATAATTATAATTACATGTTAATCAAAAAGGTTTTGTACAATGTTTAAGGAAATGAAAGTGTCAACAACTCTGATTTAATAATTACATACTGTATATATGAACTGAATTATCACTCTACCCCATAAATAGCCTGTAGCTGTAGCACTCTGGCTTCTGATCCCATCAGATCTAGGAAGCTAAGCAGGGTCAGGCCTGGTTAGTACTTGGATGGCAGACCGCCTGGGAACACGAGTTACTGTAGGTTTGGGAGAAGGACCTGGCAACCCATTCCCAAAAATCAATCCACCCTTGAAAGCCCTGTGAATAGCAGAGAAACACTGACAATAATGTTTTGCCTGTTGTACGTAGGGTCACTATGAGTCAGACACCAACTCAATGGCACCTGACAGCAACTACCCCGTAAATATGTACAATTAAAATACTAGTAAAAATTAATGTTCAGCTACACAAACAAGTTGTCTAACAATATGTAAGGTATAATATATTTACATCTACTTTTAAAACCCACAGTATAATACATAATAGTGACAAAGATTCCTTGCTTGCCAACATTAGTCAGTCTCCTGAACCTTCTTCTAGAACCATCAATATATTTCTTTGCTGTGTTAGTCACTTTTCTGTTGCTATGACAAAATCTTAAAAGGAGAAAGGATTATTTTGGCTCACGGTTTCAGAGATTTCAGTCCATGGTCAATTGGCTACACTTTTTTCTGGGCCTATCATAAGGCAGAATATCATGGTGGGGAGTGCATGGTTGAGAAAAGCTGCTACTTCATTGCACTGAGGAAAGAGAGAATGCAAAAATTACCGCCTTTGAAATCTGACCCTCTCAACACCTGACTGAGTTCCTCCTTCTCCGCTATGCCTCAGGTGAAGTTTGCTCACTGTAGCCTATCTTTAGCAAGTCTCCTGCTTGGTTGATTTAGCTGGAATCCCCCTTATCCTTGAAGTTTCTTCTTAATAACTTTCCACCCAATGACCCCAAACCCCTACTCCTTGGCTATAAATTCTCATACATGCTGTATTTAAAGTTGAGCCCAATATCTCTCCCCCACTGCAAAATCTCGTTGCTGTGGTACCTATACCTATCACAGTAGTCCAGAAGAAAATCCTCCTTATCATGCTGTAACAAGTATCATTAAACAATTTTTTCTTTAATAATAAATAGATAGATTTGTGGTAAAATGAAGAAGAGGAAGAAGAAGAAGAAGAAGAAGAAGAAGAAGAAGAAGAAGAAGGAGAAGAAGGAGAAGAAGGAGAAGAAGGAGAAGAAGGAGAAGGAGAAGGAGGAGGAGGAGAACAACAACAACAACAACAACAACAACAAAAAGAATCCACATCTCTACATCAAATTCATGATAATAGATGTGTTTGCCAGGAAGCAGAGAAAGAGAGAAAAAGGAGCCAGAGAGGGAAGAGGATGAATAAGGCTGAGGGAAGGTACAACTTTATTTGTGATACTTATCTCTTATTAAAAATACATGAATGAAATATGATAAAATATTAACAGTTGTCCATTTTGGATGGTGGTACATATATAATTGTTTTCCAATAAAAGATGAAGGAAATAAAAAAGAAGGTAAGAAAACAGAGGAGAAAAATGGCATCCTCATTGGATATGAGTCTTTTGACCTTGGACTTTCCAGCTCCAAGAGCTATAACAGATAAATCTCTGTTCTTTATAAACTACCTAGTCTCAGGTATTCTATTATGGCATCCTAACATAGACTAAGATAGGTATTTAATTTAATTCATGAAAGGAAGAGCCCTCATGACCTAATTAGCTCTTAAAAGCTCTACCTGTTAATACTATCCTATTTACCCATAAGTTTCAACATCTGAATTTTGGAAAGAACACATTTGAATCTTAGCAATTAATTTCAAATATGCCCCTGTCCCTTCCTGAATTGTCTGTCCATATCCTTTGCCATTTTTATAATGCATTCTCCTTTCTTTTTAGGAATTCTTTACATATTAAATACCAATTGTTCATCATTTGCACTGCAAATACTTTTACTCAGAATGTATCTTATCATTTCCTTTATGCTACCTTTTCTAACACAGAAATCTTTAAAAATCTAGTGAAATTTACCAACATTTCCTTTGGTTTGTGCTTTTGTCATTTCTTTTTATATATTTTTTCACACTCTGATATAAAGAAATCCTTTAAAATTTTCCTCCTAATGATTGAAAGGTTTGCTTTGGACATCAAGTTCTAAGTCGTTGGAAGTCAAGTTTGCATATGATGAGCTGCAGAACTCTAGATTTACCTTTTCCATTTGTGGTTTACCATATTTCCCAGGCCAATTTATTGATAGTCCATCCTTCCCTTTCTGATCTTTATTGTTACCTCTTTTTTAGTTAGAAAGCTTTCTTACATGCATTAGCCAGTTTCTAGATAAGGCATGTCTCTATTTAATATGACATATTTCCCTGACTTTTCTCTTTCTTTTCTTTTCTTACTTTCTTTTTTTTCTTTTTCTTTTTTTTTTTTTTTTTTTTTTTTTTTTTTTTTTTTTTTTTTTTTTTTTTTTTTTTTTTTTTTTTTTTTTTTTTTTTTTTTTTTTTTTTTTTTTTTTT
>VMDO01005494.1:0-102501 GCA_007922755.1 Pedetes capensis | reverse complement strand
GTTTATTTTTGCTTCTGCCACTTGTGATTTTGGTATCATATCCAAAGAATCATTTTCAAGGCTGATATCAAGGACTTTTTTTCTATGAGTTTTATGGACTCAGATCTTATTTTTAAACATATAGTACATTTTTAGTTGACTTTTTGTGTATGGGTATAAGATATGAGTACTTCAATCTTTTGCATATCAATATCCAGTTCTCCCAATACCAGTTTTTGAAGATCATCTGTTGCTGATTTTGTACTCTTGGCATGCTTATTGAAGATCAGTTGTCCATACATGTGCAGGTTTATTCTGGGGATGTCTGTTTGGTTTCATTAGTCCATATATCTGATTTTATGCTAGTACCGTACTTTTCTGATTACTCTAACTTTGTAATATAATTTGAAATCAGGAAATGTGATCATGCTTCCAGTTTTTTCTTCTTGAACAAGATTGCTTTGCTTTGGTTCTGTAGTATATTTTTGGCTCCATATGAATGCTGCTGCAGGCTTGGGAGACGGACCCGGCAACCGACTCCCAAAAATCAATCTGCCATTGAAAACCCTATGAACAGCAGAGAAGCACTGACAATAATGTTTCGCCTGTTGTATGTTGTTGTTGTTGTTGTTAGGTGCCGTCGAGTCTGTATCCGACTCATAGCGACCCTCTGTACAACAGGGGAAACACTATTGTCAGTGCTTCTCTGCTGTTCATAGGGTTTTCAATGGCAGATTGATTTTTGGAAGGGGGTTGCCAGGTCCTTCTCCCAAGTCTACAGCTTCTCGTGTTCCCAGGCGGTCTCCCATCCAGGTACTAACCAGGCCCGACCCTGCTTAGCTTCCCAAGATCTGATGGGATCAGATGCCACAGGGCTACAGCTGCAGGCTCTGTTGTATGTAGGGTCACTATAAGTCGGATACCGACTCGACGGCACCTAACAACAACAACAACAACATGAATGTTAGGATTATTTCTATTTCTGTGAAAAATGGCATTGAAATTTTAATAGAGCCTTCACTAAATCTGTAGATCTCTTTGGTTAATATAGACATTTTAATAATGTTAATTCTTCAAATTCATGAACATAGGATATCTTTCCTATTATTTGTGTTATCTTCAGTGCCTTCCAGCAATGTTTTTATAGTTTTCTGTTGATTGACTTTATGCTGTTCTCTAACTGCCCACCATTTACACATAAAATACTCTGAAACATTTGCACTTAATTTTCACGTACTAATTTTTGAGAGGGCTGGGGTTTAGCCCAGTTGGTAGAGTGCTGCTCTGCACTCTCTGAGGCCGTAGGTTCAATCTCCAGCATTGAAAGTGTGGGAAAATGATGTGGCATCCCAATCCTGAAATGAACCCAAAACAATCAGCCATTGAAAACCCTATAAGGGTCACTATGAAGCAGACCTAACTCAACAGCACCTAACAACAACAAAATTTTTATGAATATATTTAAGTTTTCATGATATATAAAATGTGATGCAAAGATAAAGTGAATGTTTACATTTTAAAAATGTATTACAATAAAAGACACATTGCCATTAATCTTGCTCAAAATACCCTCCTGGTTTGAACACGTTCCATCATTTTTGCCACTTCCTAAAGTAGTTCTAGAAGTCCTATTTCATGAATATCTTTAGTTGTACTATTGTGGCTGACTTAATGTCCTGAATTGATTCAAAATATTTACCTTTCATGGTCATTTTGACTTTGTAGAAGAGCCAGAAGTCACACTGTGCCAGATCTGGTGAATAAGGTGGATGAGGACACATCGTAAGGCTTTCATTTGACAAAAATTTCCATACCAGAAGTAATATGTGGCACAGAGTGCTGTCATGATGGAGGATGAAACTAAAGAAACTCAAGAGGACTTCTAGAAATGCATCAGAAAGTCACAGGAATGATAAGATAAGTGTATTTAAAGCCAGGAGGAAAGTATTTTGAGGGGGAATTAATGGCAATGTGTCTTTTACTGTAATAATTATTTTTAATTTAAACATTTACTGTGGTGTTTGATCACATCTCATAGATGCTTACTTTAACACCTGGTCTGAAAAGAGGCTTTAACCATTTAACTATTTGTCCAGATATTATTTATTTTGTATTTTTTAATGCCTACATAATAGAATGCCATTGAAAACCCTATGAGGTGCCGACTTGACGGCACCTAACAACAACAACAACAACAACAACGTAACAGAATATTAAATTTGACCTTTATTTTTGTATTATCATCACACCAACTTAGTTTTTGTATAATTTACTTTTCTTAAAGCTCTAAAATAACTAGAGGTTCGACTTTAGGCAAAATGATTGAAAGCAATCATATCTCTTATGTTGTTTTCATATTTATGAATCATAATTTTAATTTTTGAGGTTATATCATTTCCCAAACATGGTTGCCAAAAGTCATCAACTAAAAGCTCCAGAAGTCCACCAGGCATGGCGGTGCATGGCTGTAATCCCAGCACTTGGGAGGCTGAGGCAGGAGGATCAACACAAGTTCCAGGCCAGTCTGGTCTACATAGCCAATTCCAGGTCAGCCTGGGCTACACAGCAAGGTCCTGTTAAAAAACAAAACAAAACAAAACCTCTAGAAGTCATTTAACTACTTAATCACAAAACCAATTTCAATCCACATTAATCAATCAGTTATAAGCAAGACTGAATCAGGAGTCTCTACTAAAAAATATGAATTTGACAATTAAAATCGGGACATTTTCTGTAAAAAAAAAATGTAGTTATTTGGCAGTGTGCAGTGATGCATGCCTATAACTCCAGTGACTCATGAGGTGGAGGCAGGAGGATCACAAGTTCAAGACCAGAGACAACCAGCTAACTTAGTGAGATATTGTCTCAAAATGAAAAGTAAAAACTGGGTTGAAGGTGCAGCCTAGTGATAGAGTACTTGCAAAGTATATGTGAGGCCCTGGGTTCAATCTCCAAACAGAGGCATTATTATTTTGAATAAAATATAAACAGTTACACAATAGCCATGCATCAGTGTGTGATATTTAAAATCTCACCATAAGTTTCAATTTATGAATATACAACACATTTAATATTCACTGTTCTCTTGGCCCTGTGCTTGCTACTAGAACCAATAGGCTTGTTACTTCCATTTCTGTGATGTTATGCAGAACCATGACAGTATATCTAAAATAAATGTGCTTGTTCACACCACTCTCTTAGACATTTATTACAAGGTTTATAGTCTGAAGAATTTCAGGAAGTTTGTGAAATAAATGAGAAACGACCTAAAAATAGCTATGTTATAAAACTTAAATAGCTGACACAAAGTAATATATAAATCAGTTCAAAGATTTGGATGGTATGATTAGCAAGCTTAGAAAATATAAAGTTGCATTTGAGTTACCCTGGAGAAAGTGTGGATAATCGAAAAAAGACACTGAAGTGCATTAGCCCTAAGTGGTCATTCAAATTCACTCCACTCTCTTTCCCCCTTCTTTTTATTAGGTTTGGGTACATCTTGCCTCTGGGAAGTGCCATAATCCATTATAAGCACCTAAATAAAATAAGCACTTAGTGATACTATTTGGGTACTTACTGCAAATGTCTTCTTGCAGATGTCTCCTTGACTGATTGCAAGTGTCTCCCTGCTGCGAGGGACTTTTGAATTAGATGTGGCAGCTCAAAATGTGATCATTACATGATGTACTAAAAGCACTGGGGTAAGAGCTAGGAAATTTGACTTATAGTTCAGCGTCTGTCCCTAACTCCCTAGGTGACTTTGGCTGTTATACAACTTCTCCACTTTAGAATCCTCATGTTTAAAATCCCTCCAAAGTGGCTTTGAGACTCAGTGAGGCACAATAAATATTTCTGGCCTGCAATTTTATCCGAAGTACACATTAGGGTAAAGTGAGGAAAACTGAGTGCCTCCACAGAAGGAAGTTAACATCTCTGAGATTCAATGTTATTGTTGTCATTAGGTTCTGTCGAGTTGGGTCCAATTCATAGTGACCCTATGCACAATGTAATGAGACACTCCCTGACACTGTGCCATGCCTGGCACTATATCAGTACTTCTCTGCTATTCATAGAGTTTTCTTTTTCCCCCTTTATTAATAAATGTTGGAAGAATACAGAGTGATAAGGTTTTTTCTATTTCCATTGTGCACCTGTTACATTGTTTTTGGTTGCACTTCTATCAACCTATGTAATTCGTGGAATCCTTTGATTAATATGTAATAAAAATAATATGAAATTATGGGCTATATTATTCTGTTTTTTCACATATATTCATGGAGTTGCAGCATGAATTTGAGATTATCCTCTCTCCTTTTATCCTTCTGCATTACTTCTCCTCTTTATCCTCCCTCCCACAATCTTTGCTCCACCCCTGCTAGTCTTCTCCCCCCTTCTACCCTGCTCATATTTTCCTTTCTTGGATAAGCCTGATTTTTCCTTTCTATATATCTACCTACATATAGTTTTTTTTCTTCCTTTAAGTTAGATTTATCCCAAGATATGAGAACATATGGTATTTCTCTTTTTGGGCCTGAGTTCATTCACTTAGGATGATATTCTCCAGTTCCATCCATTTTGCTGCAAATGACATTATTTCATTCTTTTCCATTGCTGAGTAATATTCTATTGTGTATATATACCACAATTTTTTAATCCATTCTTCTGTTGATGGACATCTTGGTTGATTCCATACCCTTGAAATTGTGAAGAGTACTACATTAAATATGGAAATACAAGTGTCCCTGTGGTATGATGACACATCCAATTTACAATAGCCCACCAAAAACTTAAACACTTAGGTATCAATGCAACCAAGGATCCTGAAGAACTCAAAAGGAAAATTTCAAAACATGAAAGAAGGAGAGGATACTGGAAGACAGAAGGACCTTTCTTGCTCATGGATTGTGAGAATCAATATTATAAAGGTGGCTATATTACTAAAAGCAATTTACAGATTTAACACAATCCCCATTACAATTCCAATGACTAACTTTGCAGAAATAGAAAAAATAATTCTAAAACTCACATGGAAATACAAAAGACCCCAAATAGTCAAAACAATCTTAAGCTACAAAGACAACACAGGCAGGATCAAAATACCTGACTTCAGACTAAACCATGAGGGTATAGTGGCAGAACAGCTTGGTATGGACACTTAAATAGGCTTAAAGATCAATGGAACAGAATCAAAGATGCAGAGATAAATCCAAGCAACTACATCCACCTGATTTTTGATAAAATGGCTAAGGACATTCAATAGAGAAAAGATAGCTTCTTCAACAAATGGTGCTGGGGAAATTGGATATCCATGTGCATAAAATTGAAAATAGACCCATATTTCTCAATTTGTATGAAAGTCAATTTGAAATGGATAAGAAAGCTCAATGTAGACTGGGAAACTTAAAACTACTAGAAGAAAAGATAGGAAACACACTCCAACATGTAGGAATAAGAACATACTTCCTTAACAAGATTCCCATTGCCTAGGAAACAGCACCAAGAATTGACAAATGGGATTACATGAAAGTAAAAAGCTTCTTTACAGCAAAGGAAACAACCAATAGAGTTAAAGGAGAGCCTACAGAATGGGAGAGAATCTTTGCATTCTATATATCAGATAGAGGACTAATTTCAAGAATACACAAAGAACTTAAGAAAGCAAATACCAAGACAACAAATAACCCAATATATAAGTGGGCAAAGGAAATGAACAGGTTTCAAAGAAGTTTGAAGGGCCAAGAAACACATGAAAAAATAATCAATATCCCTAACCATTGGGGAAATGCAAATCAAAAGAACACTGAAATACTATCTCACTCCCCTAAGAATGGCCAAGATCAACAAACAATAACAAATGCTGGTGAGGATTAGGTGAAAAAAGAACACTTTTACACTGCTGGTGGGATTGTAAATTAGTTCAACTATTTGGAAATCAATATGGAGATTCCTTAGATAACTAAGAATAGAACTCCCATATGACCCAGCTATACCATTCCTGGGACTATACCCAAAGGATCACAGAGTTTTCAATGGATGGTTGTTTCAGGATTGTTTCGGGAGTAGGCTGCCAGGTCCTTCCCCAACTTTTTGCAGTTTTGGGGATCAAACCCAGGGCCTCAGAGCATGCAGAGCAGCACTTTACCAACTGAGTTAAACTACAGCTCATCTAAAATTCAACAATATGTTCAGTAGTCCTCTCTGGAAATCTTTTTCATAAGACTTCCCTGTACTACCCATCCTTATTACCCCACCATTCCAGAGTTAAAACCAAGCAGTTTGAAATATTACAAGGCTCTTCCTTTTCCTTGCATTATTTTAAATCTCTGTATTAAATTTTCCCACAACTGAGATTTTATTTGGAAAGAAAATGCAGATCATTAGGGAAGCATGATAGAAATTAACATGAGCCAAAAGGGAGTAATCTGATAGGACTTCCTCCCAGGAATTCTTAAATTTGGAGCTTGTTATATAAATTCAGTGTGCTTCCTATAGAGAGATGCTTGTGTGCCCCCCAATCAAGGAGAAATGGGGATGTATAGCTAAGGGGGAGGTAAGAAAAGCTTAGGGTGAGTAGTCAAATTAATGAGAATTTTTAAAATCCAGTTTAGTTTTGGTGGCTTAATTATTCCTGAGGTCCGGGGATTTTGAAAACCTGCTGAAATATGTCCAATGTAAGTGACAGAACTGGAGATAAGACTGAGTATGAAACTTTTCACTAGAAAGTGATGGGACAGGGAGGGCAGTGGAGGTTTTCTAGAAGGATAAAGGAATGAAAGTGGAAGTCCAGGCTTTTATTTCTAATAGGGACATTTTAGACTATCGATGTAAAGAGAAGCACTCTCTCCTGAACTCGCCATTGTTTTAACTATTAATTAAAATATCCCACTAGTTAAATCTCAGGTCTGTGAAGAAGGATGAGGGGAGGAAAAGCCTTGGAAATGAACTTCTTCCCAAGCAATGCAGCTTTATAAATGCTGAAGAAGCACCTGCGACTCCATTCTGTGAGCAAATCTCTTAAGGGTTTGCCTGTGATACATTTGTGCTAAAGAGAGAAAAAAATTTCTTGCCAATGATCAAATAGTAGACCAAGGCTGACTCATCAGCCTGCTAATTCTGTTCAGCATGAGGCAAAATGACGCACTAAATTAGGAGCACTTGAAAATTTCATCAGTAAATGAAATGCTAAGGTTTTAATGATCTTCCTTCCTTCTTCTTTCCTTCTTTCTTTTTCTCTTTTTCTTTCTTTCTTTGTTTCTTTCTTTCTTTTCTTTCGTTCCCTTCCCTCCCTTCTTCCTTCCGTTCCTTCCTTCTTTTCTTTCTTCCTTTCTTTCTTTTTCTTTCTTCTTTCTTACTTTCATTTTTTTGTCTTGAAGTAGCAAACCATCCCTGTTCTATTATAAATAAAGTTATAATCAGTGGTGGTTAAAACTCAAGTGAGTCTTGCCAGGTTTTAAAGAATGTTGAAACTATAAATCCTCTCTTACTTAACAGCATCTATTGGTTTTCTTTTTTATATATAGAAGTACATAGATGCTTTGTAAATTGTTTTGTTTGTTCTGCTTTTTGAGACAAAGTCTCACTATGTAGCCCATACGAGCCTTGAACTTGGAATCTTCCTGCTTCAGCCTCCCGAGTACTGGGATTACTGCCCTGCTCCTCCATAATTGGTTTCTTTGGGGAATTTTTGGAACATGAAACTGTAATCAAAGAATAAAATTAAAATGACAGAATCCCAATACATAATGATAAGCTCAGTTAGTCCAATATTCATTGTCCCAATGTATCTATGTTTGTAAATATAAATATTCAAATAAAATATCCTTCTAATACCAGAAAAAATGTTCATATTCTCAGTTGTTTATTTGTGCAATATTTTGCTGAGATTTTTAAAATCTACTTTAGTTTCTACCATTTTAGGTATCTCTAATCTGTTACTGGGAGAAGGACCCAGCAACCCATTCGCAAAAAACAACCAGCCATTGAAAACTCTATGAATAGCAGAGAAGCACTAACAATAATGTTTCACCTGTTGTATGTAGGGTCACTATGAGTTGGACAGTAACTAGATGGCACCTAACAACTATCTGTTACTAAGATAAAAGATTTATTCCATTTTTTATTCCTTCCACCACCACCAAAGTCACCCAACACCATCTGTTAGCAGAACTATTATGGTGATTATTTAATCTGATAAGTGTGAGTAACAACTAAAAGACTGAAAACCTATATCACTCTTAGGACTGATCAGTTGCTATTTAATAAAATCTCAACCGTTTATGGAAAATAAATCCAAACCAATCATCGAGCATGGAAATGCATGAAAATATTTTTAACAGAATGCTTTATCTCTCTTCTCTGTTTTTAGACCAAGAAGAAGAATCCAGGAAAAAGAACATTTTATTGTATTAGATAGAAACAGTCACAAAGTTCTAGAACATTTCACTACATTTACTGATCAGAAGGAAGAGGAAACGAAGAGAAAACAAAAGACACAAAGAAAATGAGAGAATTGTCATGCTATTTGAGAGAGCAGTGCCACATGAGTACCATTATGTCAGTAGAGTTGTCAGTTTTATAGGAATCAAAATGGTTTTGGAAGGTGAAGGAGTACTGCATACCCCCATACAGATACCGACCTATGTGTACACATACTTCTGTGTACTCACATGATCCTCACATCTGGAGGATCTGGATTTATCTCAGACTCCAGCTGTGGTTCCATCAGAAAGTGTAAGGAATGCTGGGGAGGGTGTTTGGGAGCTTCAACCTGAGCAAGATAGAGGTGCTGAGTGGTTCCTACTCATATTAGAAGCTGAAACCATCATGGTCAACATTGACAATTTGGGGCAGCCCAGACAGGGCTGAGCTCCAGAGTTTTCATGTTGGCTAGGTCCTTGGAGGGATCTATAAGACTAGAGGGGTGAAGGAGCAGCCCTAACTCCCTAAATTCCAGACAAGATCAATACATACCACAGCTGTTGCTCAAAAGAACTGGCTGGAATATAGGCTAGAAGATAAACTTCACATGGGTAGGAATCTCTGCTTCTTCATTGAAGTGTTCCAGCATACATGGACAAATAATGGTTGCTGGATGAATGACCTTCACAAAATTCAAAAGAGACCAAAGACATAAACAAATGTTCCAATGCTAAAAATTATTAACTTTTTACTTTATCCATATATATATATATATATATATATATATATATATATATGTTTGTTTATTGTTATTAGGTACCACCAATTCAGTTCTAACTAATAGAGACTCTATGTATAGCAGAATGAAACACTACCTGACATTGTGCCATACACATGATATTTTATATCTTTGGGAGCTTTACTCCATTCTTATCATTAAGGTCGACTCTACTTTGAGGAAGTAACTCTTCCCCAGTCATCTTTTGAATGGGTTCCCACCTGCACGGCTGATTTTCTGGCACTACATTTGACAGTGCTTCTCTCCTAATCATAGTGTTTTCAATGGCTAATTATTTTGGGAGTGGGCTGCCAGATCCTTCTCCTTCATCTGTTTTAGTCTGGAAGCTCAGCTGAAATCTGTCCACCATGGGTTGCCCTACTAGTATCTGAAATACCAGTGACATAGCTTTCAGCATTACAGCCACATGCAAGCCCTACAGCATGACAAGCTGACACAAGGGGGAATATATATATATATATATATATATATATATATATGCATATATATGTGTATATATATGCATGTATATATATATATGCATATATATGTATATATATATGCATGTATATGTGTATATATATATATGTGTGTATATATATAAAAATATGTGTGTGTGTGTATATACATATATATGCAACAAATACTGTGGTGCATGCCTGTAATCCCAGCAACTTGGGAGGAGGTGTTGAAAGTTCAAGGCCAGAGGCATCCTAAGCAATTTAGCAAGACGCTGTCTCAAAATAAAAAATAAAAAAGGGGCTCTGGGTACAACTCAGTGGTGGAGTACATACCTAGCATATGTGAGGCCTTAAATTCAACCTCCCAGTTCTGAAAAAAAAAATATATATGTGTGTGTGTGTGTGTGTGTGTATAACATATTATATGTAATAATATATATATTATTATATATAATATATTATTAATAATATATATTATTATTAATAATTATTATATATAATATATTATTAATAATATATATTATTATTAATAATTATTATATTATATTATATAATATTTATATATAATATAATATATAATATTTATATAATATAATAATTATAATATAATATAATATGTTGTTGTTGTTAGGTGCCGTCGAGTCGGTATCCAACTCATAGCGACCCTCTGTACAACAGGGGAAACACTATTGTCAGTGCTTCTCTGCTGTTCATAGGGTTTTCAATGGCAGATTGATTTTTGGGAGGGGGTTGCCAGGTCCTTCTCCCAAGCCTACAGCTTCTGGTGTTCCCAGGCGGTCTCCCATCCAAGTACTAACCAGGCCCCACCCTGCTTAGCTTCCGAGGTCTGACGGGATCGGATGCCACAGGGCTACAGCTGCAGGCACATAATATAATATAATAATTATAATAATAATATTATTAATATATAATATATAACATATAATTTATTTTTATTATTATTTTATTATTATTATCATTATATATATAATGGGAAATCAGGAAATAGAGATAAATGAAAATGAGAAATAACCTTTACACCAATAATCTTTTTTGCAGACATAAGCACTAAGAATTTTTTGATACACATGTTTAGATATTAACTCTTCTCTGTGAGTATGGAGATGTGTTGTAAAATAAAAGTTGTATTATAGTGTGATTCTGAACTATAAAGTGATTGTTTTACTTGAAAATATGTTGTTTCCAACTTTCCATGTGAAAATAATATATATCATTCTCAAAATTATTTACATATAATTAGGACTTAATTAGTAAGTTTAACAATCATATACACAATTTTATATATGTTGTTGTTTGTTGTTGTTAAGTGCCGTCGAGTCGGTATCCGACTCATAGCGACCCTCATAGGGTTTTCAATGGCTGACTGTTTCGGGATTCCCTTGGGAGTGGATTACCAGGCCCTTCTCCCATTTTTCTGGTGCTGGGAATTGAACTCGGGACCTCTGAGACTGCAGCGCAGTGCTCTACCAACTGAGCTAAATCCCAGCCCATTTTATATATAGTCATATATAATTGGTGTGCATAATAGATACATATATCAATGTGTATAATTGATGTAAATTATGTGTATTATGTGTACATTATATAGTGTATGTAATTGATGGGTATATAATGTATATATATACATTAGTGTATGTCCACATCATATATAATAGGTATATAATGTTATATATTTAATTGTTTCCTTTTCATTATATATTTAAAGAAACAAAAACACCAGTCAATATACTTGTAGAAAAAATTCTTTACATAAGTTATTTTCTTGGACTCTTAAGTTAAAATCTAATAGATCCATGGGAATGTATACTGAGGCTTTTGACAGTATAGGCCAATTGATATTCTGAAAGACGGTGTCGATTTATAGTGATGTTAACAGTGTATGATGTCAAATAAACCCTCAAGCAACAAACATAACTTCTTTTCTTGTCAAATCCACTGACTAAAAATGGTATTACAAACAAAAAATTAATATTAAAATGATGTCTCATCATTGCTTTTGATTAAAACATTCAGAGGAATAAACTGGAGTTGAATTTTGGGGGCAATCTCTTTTGTGGACTAGAGCTGGGGGTCCAGGTCTTCTGATCCCTTTCTTTGATATTCGGATCCACATTCTCCAACACCTTCTCAGTCCTCATCCTATTTCCTCTAGATTGGTTATAACAACTATCTACTTTATTTCATACTAAGTTTAACATCAGATATTTTTACATCTTATGATTTTAGCTTTTTATCTGGGATATATTCTGTCTTCTCAAGGGACAGCTACAAATGTGATGATCTTATTCCTTATGTTAAATTATAAAGGTAAATTATAAATTTAACTTTGAATGTGAAGACTTATTTCTCAGAATTTCCAGTTCCTGAGAAAAATTCACTATTGTTCCTAAACAATCTTTAGCACATGAATAGTGTGTCATTAGCCAAAGTTTGCAAAGGGGCAGCAGTGAATGGGACAGATCAGTAAGGGAAATGGAATAGAGACTATTAGAATTGGAAAAAGTCTTAGAAATTACTCCCCAGACAATAATGGCTTTCACATTCAAAAGAGGGAACACAAGGCTCAGAGAGACACATTTCCAAAGCCCATGAAGCATTTGTTTGCAGGCAGATATTTGTTTAGGTTAAGATACAACTAAAAGTTTAAATAAGAGCCAAAAACTTAGGAGCAGATCTAGAGAATATTTTATTTTGAGCTGTGTTCTTCAAAGCATAGGACAGACAATACCCAAGGTAAATCACAAGAAGTACTTATTAAAAATTCAAACTCATGTCTTCATATCAGGATCGTTTTTGTAGTCAGAAGATTCACATTATTGACAAGATAAATTAGATAATTCTTGGGAAAGTGAAATTTGGAAGCCAATGCTTGAGCCAAAGGAAAATCATCACTAGTAAAGGGCACTGCACTTTTTAAAATCTGACTTCTGCCTTCATCCAACTCTAGCTAACATGAGTGTTATTTGTATTGTGTATTTTTTGCCTTAGGACTCTGCTATAAGGGTGGCTGTTAGATGAATACAGAATCACCTGTATAATTTTTCTTTATGGTCTGTAGGCCACCTGAAAGAGATGCACATTAAAAAACATCCTAAGCAATGAAATACTTTGTTTCAAGCATCAGATGGATAGAAATGTTAACATATAGAGAGTCAACTCTTAGCCAGAAAACTCTCTCTCAGACCTGACTGGTGGGAGGGTTTATTGTTATTACTACAGTGGAGAAATATTTGGCAGTGGCTACAAAATTTGAAAAAGTATCCCCTATGCCTCTTAATTGATGGCACCTAACAACAACAAGGCCTGCAATCACTTTGCCATCCTACACCACTGGATCACGGAAGCTATGCAGGGTCAGGCCTGGTTAGTACTTGGATAGAAGGCTGGCTGGGAATACCAGGTGCTGTAGGCTTGGGAGAAGGACCCAGCAACCCATTCCCAAAAAACAATCAGCCATTGAAAACCCTATAAGTAGCAGGGAAGCACTAACAATAGTATTTCATCTATTGTATGTAGGGTCACTATGGTAGGACACTGACTTGAGAGCACCTAACAACAACAACAACAACAATGCCTCAGAAATGGAAAGTCCATTTCTAGATAAATTCTCATTAATATACATCAGAGAACTATCAATAGCTCAGGCTGAATGCAGCATGGTTATAGGGCTGTATCTGTAGCTCTTTTAATAATCACGGCCATCCTAGAAGATATAGGGGTGCTATTGCACATGAGTTGCTGCACAATTAAACATGTCACTACTGTCTTGTGATTAGTGTCTTGCTCCATGACTTGGTAGTTTGTGGAGAGTCAGGCCCTGCCATGCACCCACTCAAGAGCCCTTGCTCTTCACCCCTAGTCTGAACTCCCATCATTGTGGGTTGAACTGTGTCCCCTCAGAATCTTAACCCCATTCATCCTCACAACATGACTATGTTTTGGGAGAGGGCCTTTGAGAAGGTAAAGTTAAATGACCCATTGGATGGACCTTAATCCTATGTGACTGGAGTTCTTGTAAAAGAGAGTGGCCAGGGATGCTTGCTTACAGGGAGAAGGCCTGAGAGGACACTCAAAAGGATAGCCTGCTGCTAACCAAGGAGAAAGGACTCAGGAGAAATTAAGTCTAATGACAACTCGACCTTAGACTTATGGAACTGAGAGAATATAAATTTCTCTTGTTCAAGCCACCCAGTCTGTGGTATTTTGTAAGGAGTCTAAGACAAGTACTTACAAACATAAAATGGTTAGCCAGGCGTGGTGGAACACATACCTCTAATCCCAGTGACTCAGAAGGCAGAGGCAAGAGGATTATAGGTTTGAGGGCAGAGGCAGTCTGTGTAACTTAGCAAAACCCCGTCTCAAAATAAAATATAATAATATGGCAGGCTGGGGGTGCAGCTCCATGGTAGAGCTCTTGCAAAGCATGTGTGAGTACCACACCAAAAAAAAAAAAAAAAAAAAAAAAAAAAAAAAAAAAAAAAGGTTATATTAATAGTTGTTGGGATTTTTTAAATGCACCCAATAACTAGGGTCTCTCATACTAGCCTGAGGGACTGACATCTAGGTGACCCCAGAGCCACATTCCAATCATTCACTCACTCTTACCCCTCCCATCGAGTGAGCAAAGATGGCCCCTGACCAGCCTCAGCAACCTCAATTTTGATTGGCTACTCCTAGCACCCCAGTTAAATAACTGCCCCTACCTGGCAGGTATAACAGTTTACCTGCTGTACCTGTCAGGAATGTGCCCTGATTGGCTAACCTCAGTACACACCCCCTCCGGGAGCCTATATAAGCAAGCTCCTGGACCCCACTCCTTCATCTCTCACCATCCTTCACCTGCTGTCCAGACCCCATCACCTCAATCCAGCGCTCCCTAATCTAGTGGAAGATCTCCAAGTAAACCGACTCTTCAAGACCTGGGGCCTCGAAGTGCCAAAGGCTACAAGCAAGCTGCGAAGAGCCTCCCAGTTCCTCCCATCATTGGGATGGAGGGAGGCAGAGAAGGCGAGCTGTGAGTCAAGACCACCAGACCTCCAGCCCAGAGGAACACCAATTGCTTGTAGCCGTGCCTTTAAGGCTGAGCTATACCATCAGTGAGCCTGCAGCATTCTATGTTACAGGCTTAGAACTAGCACTTGAGCACTTGACAGGGGCTGCTTACTGGTTGCACCCTGCTTGGGGAGCAACCCAATAAACTTCCCTCTCCTGTTTCCTGCAGAAGGTCTCCTGAGGTCCTTCTTTGGTGCCTCCAGCCACTACACCAATGCGGTCCAGTGGGTCCCCAACACCCACTTGGTGTCAGGGCAAGGCTCTGACCTCTGCCAGGCCTGAGCCGAACCCCAACAAATAGTATGTTAGTAACAGTGAACTGTCAGAAACAAACTCAAGGGCATCAATGGGAAAATAAATTAAAATGTGATATAAATTGGCATGCTGGAACCCTGTAAGGATATTAAACAAAATGAGCTTGATCTTTATGCAGTAATATGACTAGTTCTCAAAAAACATATTAAGTGGAAAAAGTTGAAGAGTGATGTAAAGTATAAAGTAATTTATGTGCATTTAAAATACATGTAAATACAACCCAAGCACACATATATTCATCTACATTGTATATAAATTGATATAAGCTTATCAGTTGGATTTTCTACTGTGGCTTGGGATTGCCTTCTGCAGACAGAAGCAAGGACATGCACCTGGGAAATGAGGGATAAATAGGAGTCTGGGCTCATCTGGAACATTAAAAGTAATACAAAAAGGATTTTAAATAAATATAAAATGTTAGTATTTGGCAATCCAGGCAATGGTTATATGGGCATTTATTAATTATACTTTGAGCTCCTCTGCATTTTTTGATTTTCAACATCAAATATTTTGAGGAAGAGAAAGAATTTTCTAATTGGTGAAAGCTAATATTGTCCAGAAGTTCTTGAGAAGACATCATGCACACAGGTTTTTTGTTTGTTTGTTTGTTTGTTTGTTTTTTGTCAGCATGCCCTAGGTGATTTATATAAACTTGTAGAATATTGTTCTGGGAAATAAAACTTCAGGAACATTGTGGTGCCCAGAGATTTTTATTCTGCTTTTACTCTGTTGTTTACATTCATAAATCCCAAACTGACCTTCTTCACGAAGCACTTTGTCTTACACAAATTTCAAATGGCAATCTCAAAACTTTTGCCATGAGACTATATTTGCTAAAGAAGTAGAAAATGTGGAAAAGCTGTATGTCAGTCAGCTTTCCATTACTATATCAAATACCTGCGATAGTCAATTTATAAAGAGAAACCTGCTGTCCGGACAGCAGTTTAGAAGTTTCTGTCAAAAAGAGCATGGGCTTGCTGCTTTGTGTCTGTGGCATAACAGCATAGTACACACGGGGCCAAGCAAAACTGTTCACTTCATCGCCAGGAAGCAAAGAGAGCAAGAAGGAGACCAGGGTCCCACAGTCCCCTTCCAGGGTATACCCCCAAGGACCTAAGGGCCTCCACAAGGATCCATTTCCTAATGGCTTCAGTATCACCTAACAACACCACCCTGGACACAAAGCTTTTAACACATGGGTTTGGGAGGTATTCAAGACTCAAACTACAGTAGGCTGTGGTGAAATGTTGTTGTTGTTAGGTGAGCGGAAATCCGACTCATAGCGACCCTTCGTACAACAGATGAAACACTATTCCCAGTGCTTCTCTGCTGTTTATAGGGTTTTCAATGGGGGATTGATTTTTGGGAGTGGGTTGCCAGGTCCATCTCCCAAGCCTACAACACCTGGTGTTCCCAGGCAGTCTCCCATCCAACTACTAATCAGGCCCGAGCCTGCTTAGCTTCCAAAGATCTGACGGGATTGGATGCCACAGGGCTATAGCTGCAGGCTGTGATGAAATACACCCTTTTTGTTTCTTTTTTCTTTTTCTTTTTCTTTTCTTGTCTTTTATCATGAGCTATTCCATGACTTAGGGGGAATGTAATAACCATATTAAACAGAGAGTCAGCTGGGCATTATAGTGCCTGTTATAACCCTAGCTACTCAGGAGGCTGATGCAGGAGGATTGCAGGTTTGCAGCCAGAGGCAGCCTGCACAATTTAGCAAGACTGTCTTTAAAAAATTTTAAATTAAAAAAATTTCTTCTTTGAGCTTTATATTCCTACTCATTTAATATGTAAGAGAAACAACAATCTGGATGTTACCATCTTTGATCGCACTACCTGTGAGAAGTGTTATTTGGCTGTGATATCCCCTTCCTCTTGCCACTTTGGGAAGCAGTTCTGGAAGTCCTCTTTCGTAAGTGTCTTTAGTTTCATCCTCCATTGTGACAATCCTTCATGTCACACATCATTTCAGGGGTGGCAACTTCTGTCACATAAGAACATTACAGCGTGTCCTTATCCACTTTATTCACGAAATCTGGCACTGTGCAACTTCTGGTTCCTCCTTAAAGTCAAAAGGATCATAAAAGATAAATGCTTTGAATTCATTCAAGATATCAAGGCAGCCACAACAGTGCAACTGAAAACACTTAGGAAAGAGGACTTCCAAGACTGCCTCAGAAAGTGGCAAGAATGATGGAATGAGTGTGTTTGAAGCCAGGGGGAATATTTTGAGGTGGATTAATGGCAACATGCCTTTTACTATAATAAATTTTTAAATTTACATAGTCACCATATTTATTGTATCACACCTCATATTTTCTTAAATGGAAAAAACAAATTTCTCAGAGACAAATAATACTACAATCTATTTGACGTTTTTTATGTGATGGTGGTGGGGATCAAACCTAGGGCCTTGCACATGTTAGGCAAGCACTTCATCACTGAGCTATACCCCTAGGTCTGTGATCTGTATATGCTAAGTGCCTTTCCAGTGGGAAGGATTTATTTCTTCACTTGCAGTTTAGCAGAAAGTACATGGGCTTGGAAATCAGACAGAAACATGCTTTCAATTCCCCTGACTGAGTACACTAACTAGGGTAACTTGGGGGAAGTTACCTCCTCTCTTTGTGTTCCCAAGTTTGCTCTTAAATATATGAATTGTTATCATTATAATTCTTATAGAATCTACATAATGTGAAGATAGAGAGTACAAATCCCTGAGCAGATTCCAGGGTGTGAAGTGTGGCTCCACAACTTGTCAATCAAATGACATTGGAACATCACTCATCATCTCTTGCCTTGACTTTGCCTAGTGTGTAAGAAGAGACTTATTGGCAGTTGGAGGATCCAACAGTCTAACATATGTAAAATGCTCAGAATCATACCTGGTATATACTATTAGTGTTCCCTATACATTTGCTGCTTGCAGCCATACCACTGTGGCATCTGATCCCATCAGATCTCAGAAACTAAGCAGGGTTGGGCCTGGTTAATACTTGGATGGAAGATCACCTAGGAACACCAGGTGCTGTAAGCTTGGGAGATGGACCCGGAAACCCACTCCCCAAAATCAATCAGCCATTGATAATCCTATGAATAGAAGAGAAGCACTAACAATGCTGTTTTGCCAGGTGTATGTAGAGTCACTAAGGGCAGGACACCAACTCGACAGCACCTAATAACAACAACAACAATATATTTGCTACTCTTATAATTCTAATATGGCTATGGTAAGATTAAAGATAATACCTGAAAAATGCATGGTATTCAATAGTTCCATAAGCAACAGCTATTTAGCTTCAACACAATGTGACAATTTATATGAGAAAGATACAGCGGAAAGGACACTGTAAAATAAATATAATCATGAATCAAAAAAGTCTTCTATGAATTCCTTCAGGGAGGTCTTGAATTGCATCCTCATCTTCTAATCAGCCTTCCCCAGATGTGTGGCCTTAACTCCTCACATCCTCAAATTTGCTTTTAAAGCACAGAAATGATATTGGTCTCTGAAAGGACAGATTCAAACCCTCCAAACGAAGATGTATTAATCCAAGAAATCCATGTTCAACCCTTCTGGGAATTAGAGTTGAGATGCTGCAGGTTGCTGAAAAGCTGATGAGCTTCTTTGAGAAATAGTCATTTACAATGCCCCCGTGGCCTGGCAGAGTTAATGCTGTTTTCAGCAGCCCCTAATTATCTCCTGGAAATAGTTTGAGCTCTGAGATAACTGGACTTAGTGAGAAGACAGAAAGAGGTGAGAGCACTAATTACCCCCAAAGGGCATTTTGGCTTGTAGTTGGTCTGGCTGCAATATATGCCAGACCTCACTCTGGGGTTCATCACTGTGCCCTGCTGACCCAAAAATATATCCCCAGATTTAAAGGCACAGATCAATGGGAGATTAAAAGAAATCCAGACAGAAACACAGTTGGCAATATCAACTTCAGACAAAAATGAATTGACACCCCTTTGCTCTAGCTACCTGTACAAACATTCTTCTAAAAAGATAAAAATGATACAGTAAAAATTTTGAAGCCCAAATATTATCACATAAAGAGAACAGGAAAGCAGTTGAAACAGAGACTTTGTAGCCAAAAGGTCTGCATTTGAGCACCTGCATTTCAGTTTCAGGCTGCCTGACTATAGAGAATTTATCCAACTTCTCATTATCTCAGTTTGTTCATCATCAATACAAAGATAGTCAAGGTAGCTTGCTAGTGGGCTCATCACGAATCGTCATGAGTTAAGACCATGAAGCACTTAGAACAGTGCCTCGTGTGTAATACATCCTATGTGAGCATTAACTTTTGTTATTCTGGGTGGACATCTAGAACACAATCATGGCATTTTGTTACTGGTACATCCACTGGCCTATCCCACACGTCACACACCCTTTAGACCTGAGCTGTCCAATATGGTTGGCACTATTGCATATGGCTAGTGAGCCCTTGAAGTAAAGCTAGTCCAGTCTGAGATGGGCTGTAATTATAACTTACACTGATGTTACTGTTAGGTGCCTTCAAGTTAGGACCCACTCATAGGGACCCTATGTACAACAGAACAAAACACTTCCAGACACTGTGCCATGCCCAGTGCTGTTGTCAGCGCATCTCTGCTGTTCATAGGGTTTTCAATGGCTGATTGTTTTGAGGGTGGGCTTCCCATGTGCTTCTCCCTAGCTTGCAGCACCTGGTATTCCCAGGCGGTCTCCCATCCAAGTACTAACCAGGCCCAACTCTGCTTAGCTTCAAAGATCAGATGGGATTGGATGACAGGTTGATATGGCTGCAGATGACTTTCGAAATTTAGTACAAAAAGTAAAGACTGCAAGATATCTCACTGATAAGTTTTTTCAGCGATCACATGTTTGAGGATATCATGGATCTATTCAGTTACAGATGATTAATATTGACTTAAATATACTATTAAATTAATTGTCCTTGTGCTATCTTTTTTAATGTGGCTACTAGAACATGTAACATTGCGTATGTGTCTGACATACTACTTCTATTGGGCAGCTGTTTTACACCCAGAGCAGGGAAGCTGTACAAGCAGCCTCAGGGGCAGGGCTGGTCTAGGACAAAGGACTGACGAGGGATTCAGCTTCCCCAGGTTTCCTTAAAAACTGGATGGCCAGGATGAGTCCACAGTACTCAGGTGTCTGTCCCCAGATTTCACCTGGAAGAGCTGACAAGGTTGCACATCATCACACTACAGAACACTTATACCTCACTTACCAAATCCTTTGAGTGCAAAAGCTCATTTATTCAATATCCTATTGAGCTATTACTAGTCCCATTAAGGCTGGGATTTAGCTCAGTTGGTAGAGCGCTGCACTGCAGTCTCTGAGGTCCCGAGTTCAATTCCCAGCACCGCAAAAATGGGAGAAGGACCTGGCAATCCACTCCCAAGGCAACCCCAAAACAGCCAGCCATTGAAAACCCTATGAGGGTCGCTATGAGTCGGATACCAACTCGATGGCACCTAACAACAACAACAACAAGTCCCATTAAAAGGTGAGTGAGAAATATTTTCCTGAGGAAATTAGAGATATTTAGATATAAAAATAATAGTTAACATCTTTTTGAGGGTTTAAAGAAATAGGTCCAGAATTATTCCAAGTACTTTATATGTTCTAGCATATTACTTAAGCTTCTATTATTGTCCCTATTTTTGCACATAGGAAGTTGAAGCCCAGAGAAGTCTAACAACTTGGCCAGTCTTTTTTTTAACTATTTAAGTGTAGATCAGTTATTAGAATGCTGTTATTCATTCTCTGGGGCCCTAGGTTTGATCCCCAGCACCACAAAAATGGGAAAAGGACGTGACAATCCATTCCCAAAGCAATCCCAGAACAATCAGCCATTAAAAGCCCTGTGAGGGTTGATATGAGCTGGACACAACTCAGTGGCTCCTAGAAACAACAACAAACTGTCAGAAGTAGGGTTTGAGTCCAGGTAATCTAGGCTTTTAACCTCTACCTCTAACTCCTCTGCTATGTGAATGAGCTATTTGAACTGACTTTTAAGGAAGGTGTTTGCCTTCTGGCAAAAGAGAACAGGCATCTGAGCAGACGGAGGAAGAGATATTCATTTTCTAGGGCTGCCATGAAACCTCACTGCTACTTGGCAATTTGTTATTTCACAGTTCTGGATGCCCAAATCTATGATTAAATTGCTGGTGGGGTTGGCTCTGAGGGAGAATCCATTCAATGTTCCTGTCCTGGCTTCTCCTGGCTATTGGCAATCCCTGTTGTCCCTTGGCTTGAGGTGGTGTTGTCCCACCTCAAGCTCTGCCTCTGTCTTCTCATGGCCTTCCTGCTTTATGCATCTCTGTGTTGTCCGTCTTTTATGAGATAACCACCATTAGGTTTAGAGCCCATGCTAATCCAGGCAGATTTGGAGACCTCAAGCTTAATTACATCCAAATAAATTCACATTCTGAGGTTCCTGGTAGAAACATTTCTCAGACGTGCAATTCAAACCATTACAGAGGATCTGTGCAATGCCTGGCGTCATGAAGTGCATGGCCCAGTTGGAGGAGGTGAGATGGTCCACTAAGCTGGAGGTTTTCAGTGCTGTGTCCGGCTGGACACAAAAGAGAATTTGAAGCAAAGAAACGATATAATTTAACCCCTTTGGACTTTGGTGACTCTGGAGACAAAAAGGCGGATGAGCTACACTGAAGGAAAATTGACGGCAAGGACAGTACTATGAGCTTGAAGAGGCCTGGCCTGGGGCTGCAGGCTTCCAGGATGGTTCTGCTCAAGAAAAATAAGCAAAGCCCCATGGGCTTTGAACTGGGAATTTACTCCCACATTTGTTTATACTTCTCCATCTTGTTTAAATTTTCCTGTTGTCCCAAAACAGCAATATTATCAAAGGGAAATGAATACAATATAAATATATATACTTGTAGAAAAATATACAGAATTTCATTTCCATAATAATCATAAGTACTCCTTTTAAGGATCAAATTTTGGACCTGCATGGTGACGCACACTTGTAATCCCACAGACTTGGGAGGTAGAGGCAGGAGGATTGAGAATTTGAGGCCAAAAGCAGCCTATGTAACTTAGCAAGACCTGACTCAAAAAAAAAAAATGAAAAAGGTGCTGGAGGCATAGTCTAGTGGTAGAGAACTTGCAAAGTATGGGTGAGGCCCTGGGTTCAATCCTGAAGTATCATCAAAAACATAATTAAATTTCAAATTAGGAAGTGCAGCTCCGATTGCTTAAAGATCTTTGCAGTCCACAGTCAGGGAGCCTTCAATATTGGACAAACACTTTATTTTCAAAGACAACTGCTTTTTAAATTTTATTTCTAAGAAATGTGCTCTCTTATTAAAGGAGTTTTAATGCTTTCTTGCTCCCCATTTACAATAGATCACACTTCCATTAGAACATTAATTGCTAATGTTTTATTTCATTATGTGTGCTTCATTGAGCTGCCTTAATAACCAAAAACACTTATACAAACAAAATCTTCATAATTGCTACATAGTTGGGCTCTTTGATTTTTGAAAGTTTTCATGTAGGTCTGGTACTGTGTAAGAAGAAAAAGATTATTCAGTGCATCACATTTTCATTATAAATTCCTCCTTTGGCAAATGGCACTGTGCCACATCTTTGTAATCCCAGCTACTCAAGAGCCAGAGACAGGAGGATCATGATTTTGAGGCCAGAGGAAGCCTGTGCAACTTAGTGAGATTCCATCTCAAAATAAAAGAAAAAAATTAGAAAGGAATTGGGGGCTGATTCAGTGGTAGAGCCCTTGCCTAGCATGCCCTGGATTCAACCCCCCAGTAATGCAGGAAAAATAAAAGTATCATAAATGGCATCTGACTCAACAACTCTCTTAAGAGTTGAGTAAATATGACTTTTAAAAATCTTGCGAAAAATTCTACCCTTTTCTCTATGCATTTAATACTAAGATGGGCTCTCCCACCCACAAAAGCAGTAAGCCTTTATATTGCATCGATTTTACTCTTTGGGAAATCAATCTCTAAAAGCATTGTTATAGCAAAATTGAAAGAACTCACAATATGCAACTTAAATTTTTGTACATCAGAGGGAAATGCAGTTAGGCTTATTGGTTTGTAGGGTTCTGTCTTGTTTTTCTAATCATGCCATTTTGGCTAGAACAATTTCAAGAAAGGAAATTAAAACATAGTAGTCATTAACAAAACCTCTGTCCTTCCTGGCAGTTGAGACAGTCATAACATGAAAATTTGCACTGAAGATGTTGAGGTGGGCAAACAGAAAGGAATTGGAGTATGTCTTTCCTTCCACTCTTTCCCCATGACAAAGAAGGGCGGCAGGTATTGAATGCCTCTATGTGTCCCACCTGCAGCACTTTATAAGAGCTGAGCACAGAGCTGACCTCGGTGCAGATCCATGAGGAGGGTTCTCTTGTGCGCTTACTGATGATGATACTAAGGAAAACAAGACCCAGAGAGATGAAATACGGCCCTAGAGGTGGAGCCAGGCTAGGAGACCTGATCCTGGGCACCTCACCATGCTGTTCTGGTAACTCAGCACCACCTCATTCTTTCATCTATGGAAAGGGTGGAGACAGAGCAAACTCAGGTAGTGGTGCCATCTGAAGAAAACTCCATTCATCCTCCCACGGCATGACCTGAAGGACTACATAGGAAGAGCTTATAAGGAAAGATGAACTTTTAGCATTCACTAGCTGTCCTTGATGACTGTGTTTCCTAAAATTACACAACTAGCACTTAATTAGGGGCTGGAATTTAGCTCAGTTGGTAGACTGCTGCTCTGCACTCTCTGAGGACCTGAGTTTGATCCTCTGTACCGCAAAAACAGGAGAAGGACAGAAGGGTGAGGCAATCCACTCCTGAAGCAATCCCCAAAACAATCAGTCATTAAAAACTCTATGAGCGTCGCTATGAGTCAGACCTGACTCGATGGCACCACCACCAACAAAGCTTAGAGGAGACTTGATGTGTTTCAAATCTACCATGATGAAGTTTCTTTACCTAAGATCATCATGATATTTTCAGGGTTATTTTACATCAATGTAATTACTCCATTAGCTTTAACATGGTCAATGAGGGAAAAAGCAGGGTATGATCACCTGGACTTGCATTTTGATATCTTTTTCCTTCATCAACAGCTATATTTCTGTGAAAATCACAAATCTCACTATCAGACTTCACCACTCCTATCTTCTCTTTCCCACCATTATCTATCCTGCACCTCCCTGCTTTGAAAGATCCAATTTTTGGATGTCCTTTCAAAGATTCTCTACCACCTACAGGATTAAACTCAATTCCTGGTGCAAACAATCTGTCTCCCCAAACTAAAGAGAGAATCTCTGTTCCACAAGTTGATTATAGCGTCAGCCCTAATGGATAGAGAAACTTCATGCTCGTTTCTATCAGCAAGGTCTCCAAAAATCTCAGAAATAAAGCTTGAGGTCGTGCATTCTATAAATATTCCCATTCCAGACTTTTTGTCAGATTCCAGATTTATCTGTATGAATTTATCTTCATCTCTGTGGACTTGGTCTGGGCATCTATACACAATCCCTTGGGCAGTGAATTACTTGACTTTTTGCTAGTGTTTCTTCCTCTTTCTGAAATTGCTACCCCTTTCCTTTGTTAGAGAACCTGTCTAGAGAGTACAATGATCATGTTCACAGTTCCATAACATGTTTTGGACACACTTTCCCTAACTGAGAGACCCATGTCCCGAATTCTGCTATGTAGAGGAGAAACAAATGGATTCTTCGAGGCACCACTTTCTGCCAGAGTGCAGGCATGAGACCCTGGCTCCCCCGTCCCACAGTCTTTGATCCTGAAGGACACAGGGTAAGCAATTAGCTAAGCATGGAGCCATTTCTCAGAAGCTGTGATGGAGGAGGCTTTGGGTCCACTGGGACAACAATGGCCTCTCTGGGGAGTAGGGTTTACGTCAAGCTGAGGATGAGAATCAGCAAAGCCTGGGAAGAGCCTAGAAAAGACAATCTCAGGGAAGAGCAAATGCCTAATTATAAACCCTCAGTTGGAGAAGAAAGAGAAGATTTTGGAATAAATCCAGGGGAAAACTGCAGGAGTGATTAAAGATCATAAACACAACTCACAGACAAAGGACAGTGACCAACTATTCTTCATCATGGAAAAAGAGGAACTAGAAAATAAAAGATTTCACCTTGAATGACTTCTCTACCCAGTGAGGTTTCTAAAGTAATTTAGGACTTTGTTTTTTCTCTCTGGACAAAAATTGTCCCCTAAATACCCCATGTCAAGACAACCTGATGGAATTCAGTCTAGTCTCAGGCTGATCATACAAATCAGCTCTAGATTTCTGAAATAGTTCCAGCCCACAAAATGGGAACTCACCTAGATCTAACTTCTTTGAGTAAAGGTTGTGCTGGCAATATTTATATGCCACAAAATGCTAGGACTTAGTTTTACGAAATCCTACAGTGGGAAATGGGATGGCACAACCCATCTAGCATACCAAGCATGGAAATGTACTAATTCACTCATTTAAAAAGATAAACACACATGCCTTGTGACTTGTCTTAGTTACACCTAAATGTTTGGAGTGGTACCTGGCATATAGTAGGCACAAATATTATGAGCAAGTATAATAATGATGATACTGCAGAGTACCTGCTCTGCACTCTCTGAGGACCTGGGTTAAATCTCTAGCACCACAAAAATGGGAAAAGGATATAGCAATCCACTCCCAAAGCAATCCCAAAACAATCAGCCTTTAAAAACCCAATAAAGGTCACTATGAATTGGTCTTGACTGGATGGCACCTAACAATAACTTTAGGACTTTTTTCCTACAACAGTCACAAAGTGAAGAGGCTACACATACTATCTTGTTTAAACTCACAGTAATTCTGCAACAGATACTACTACTACCTTAACTTTTTAAAGGAAGACTATGAAGCTAAATCATGTGGCTGGTGAAGGCTGAAATTGGAAATTGAAATAGGGATTATTTTCTTTCTCTAGGAGGACCCTTGCTTATAATTCTATTGGCATTGCACTTAGCCTCCAATAATAGATTTTATTTAGGATAAACATGTAGGATTTCTCTTGTTCCCAGAGGTAGACTTCTTTTTGACGTGATTTTAAGATGTCATCAAATTTATTTTACCACATGATCACAAGATGATTGCTTAAGCTATAGCCTAAGAGTTTGCCTGCTAGTTCAGAAGTATCATAAGGGCAAAGAAGGCAGTACCTGTAGAATGTACTTGTGTCTTATTGGTCCAAACTGGGTCATATAGGTCAACTCAAAGATAGATGTTATTGTTGTTAGGTGCCATCGAGTCGTGTCCAACTCTTAGTGACCCTCATAAGGTTTTCAATGGCTGTTTCAGGATTGCCTTGGGAGTGGATTGCCACATCCCTCTCCCATTTTTGCATTGCTGAGAATTGAACTCGGAACCTCAGAGACTGCAGAGTGGTGCTCTACCAACTGCGTTAAATCTCAGCCCCAAAGATAAATGGATAGATTTATTTATTTATTTATTCATTCATTGATTTATTTATGGTACTGAAGAGTTGAACATGGGCCCCCGGCATGCATTTTGGAAGTGCTCAAACACTGAGCTGCACCCTCAGTCCATTTTTTTACTTTTAATTTTGAGACAGGTTCTCAGTTACACAGATTGCCTTTGACCTCAAACTTGCAATCCTCCTGCCTCTGCATCCCAAGTTACTGGAATTAAAGGCATACTCCACTGCACCCAGCTCAACCCAAAGATTTAAAAGTTGGAAAAGTAGATGTTTCAGCTCTTTTAGTGTTTAGAGCATAAGCAAGTGATAGAGACACAGTGAAGGCTAAGCAGTGTTTTCTGTCAGGAAAGGCAGAGAAGGCAGGATCTCACAGAAAGGTATGAAGCCCTGAAGAATGGGATTTTACAGAAAGGAGATGAAATAGAGTTTTAAAAACCAAAATCATTGTCTCAGTGTCCAAACTGGGTTTGAAACTTCATTTGAACTTCAAGATTGATTGAGTCTAGAAAGAACTGCTGAGTCATTCGCCATAAATAGTCACAAGATTGTCACAGATTTGTGTGTGTGTGTGTGTGATTGTTTGTTTTATCTGTTTGCTTGTTGTTTCTGGACTATATTATGAAAAGTGTGTGTTCTGTCCTGTTGGTCTGCAGATCTGACTGTATTACATCTGGTAATTTCTTATCCTCCAGCCTCCAGGTAGGTAAATCCTCGTTTACTAAGTGCCTGGGCTTCACCAGGAACAAAGGATGATATTATCAGGAAGGGTGTTGGATTAGCCACACTACAACCAGACCAACCTCTCTAGAGCAGACACTCTCCAACTTTGACTTTCATATGACTCACCTGGGAATTTGATTCAAATTCGGATTGTGCTTAAGTAATAATAGGTAGGAGCTGAGACTCTGCATGGCTAACAAACTTCCAGCAGTGGCCAATAATAAAGGAATGATAGGGCTCATATACTTCAACAATGACAACTTCTTTCCCCATCCCTGGCCACTTGCCAAGTGAAGAGCAAACATTACTGGAATTGTTTCTCTTAACAAGAGATGCTTTACACAAAGTACATTCTCCTTAGTGTTTCATAGCATTTCAATACTACATTTGTAATAGAAAATCATCATATATTCTGTGACAGGAGTCCCACTGTGTTGGCTTGTTGAGAGACAGCTACCTGCTTCTACTTAGTCCTAACATTGTCAGGTTAGGGGTTTCCACTTATGCTACCATGACCCTGAAGATATCACGCTTTATTTTAAGGGAGCTCTGAGTGTATTGAGTCCTTTAGCAAAAGATTATCAACATAGCTTGGGACAGAGGCATTCTGAGAAAAGTGTTTGTGTTAGCTTATGTGTTGCTATGGCAAAATATCTGACAGAAATAAACTTATGGGAAGAATGATTTATCAGGACTCACAGTTTAGAGAATTTCACTCCATAGAAGCAGGGCAGGCATGGTGGCAGGGCAGTAGAGCAGGCAACTGGGCTTGTGGCAGAGGACTTCTTCATATCATGGCGGATCAGGAGCAATAAACTACCAGGACTGGTACTCCAAGGGCCTTCCCCTAGTGACCTGTTTCTGCAAAGCTAGATCCCACCTCCCAAAGCTCCATAACCTCCAAGACAATGCCTGGGGAAAAAGCATTCAAACCCATGACCTTTGGGGGACTTTTCAGATTTCAAAGCATAATAGATACCTCTGTTCTACAATGAGGGGAGGCAGAATAACATATAACTAGAACAAATAGAATGAAACAGAAAAGGTTCAGAAATGTTATCCTACTTTTAATAATAGCTGATAAGTTAGCCCTCCCCAGTTTTACAGATGTTGGCAGGATAGTGAGATTACTAGGTCAAAGATAAACGATATTGTCCCTCACAGCATGAGCCTCACGTTCACATCTGGTTCCTCTTGTTTCCCAGGGGCAATGACCATGCAGGTCAGGGGAGGTGCTGTACAAACAATGGCTCTGCATCATAGCTGGGGAATCTCAAGGTCAAGAAATCCCCAATATTGCAACAGGTTCTGTGACCAACCTTGCCCAACTTATGCCCCAAAAGAAGACATGACCTTTGTTACACTACATATGAGACAGACAAGTCCACTAACCCTGAGGACAATACCATCTCCATCTCCCCAGGCTATTTGCTATGCAAACATCCTTGAAAAGCTGGACCAGAACAAAAGTTGTCACCAAATAGTGTACATTGTGGAGAATTTCCCTACAACACAAGTAGATTTTTTTGCAAGTTCTCTGCTGCTGAGCTACACTCCAGCCCACAAATAGTTTTTTAAGAAGTAATAGGAAGAGGCACATGGATTAGGGGGAAAAAATGGAAATAAGACTAAATACGGGCCAGCTCTTCAGATTGTCATTAGCTGATTTCATGAGCAACTCTTTTGCATTGCTCATAAGTCATATTAGTAATTTCTTTCTCTTCATCTCAAATATTTGTGTGTTTTATTCTTGTTAGCAAAGTTCTTTAGAGCTTTCTTTTGGAAGAGAGTTCAAGGAAATAAGGGAGGTTATTAGAGATATTTTCCACAGCTTTGGTTCCATTACCACAGTAGTAAATAAGAAACATTAAAGTCTTCAACGTATTGTTGCTCTCACTAATCCAGAGCTGAAAATTTGGTGCTTATTATTTAAGAAGCATTCCCTTAGCAATAAAAATCTCTTTATTGCAGCTTCTTTTAATGAGCAGTACATACAATACCCTCCCCATGAGAGACAATAGGAGGAACAGGCATGGATAAGCATCCCCAATAACTTCCCAACTCTACAGCACCAAAACAAAATGCCCTCCCTTTGCCCTCTACCCAGATGCTGGACAATTTTAGCTGGCAGTGATGTCTCATCATTCTCTTCTTAATAGTACAAAACTCTCCTAGATGTTTTTCACAAATAAAGGAATCTTAAAAACCTTTCAAGCTGCAAACCACCAGCTAATTTTTTTGTATTTTCCTTCATCCAGGACAGCTAGTTCCTAAAACTATAACAGCATCAGCCCTGGTGCAAATTAGACATTCAGGATACGAGTGCAAACTCCTGGATCAGCTTCACATTATGGTAAGAAGGCAAGGGCTTGTTTCATTACAGTGGTTAATCCTTGAGTTTTCTTGAAGCTGCAAATTGTGAATGAAACTTTGTAAAAAATAATCTGAAGAGCTTTGAAGAATAAAATGGAACTGATGTTATATTGCTTTGGAAATTACTATGAAAAGCAAAAGGTCAAATTATAGTTGATTGAGGACAATAATAGGAATAAGTACCTTGAAAGCTATAGTTTTTCATCTCAATTTACAAGCTTTATATCACTTTTCAACTCTGCAACAGCCAATAGCTAATTCACCACTTAGTTTGATATGTATATTGGGGGCAATGGGAGAGAAATACAAAAAACTCTTCTGATCTGTTAAAGAGAAATGCAATTTAATTTGTGCTATTTGAAATTAGTTTAAAGTGGTATCTGGATTTCTTCAAAATGTTTCATGGAAGTGAAAATTTTTCAAACTGGAAAGTAGCTAATAATAATAGCTCTGGGTTGGAACTCTAGCAATATTTTAAAAAGAAAAGTTAGGCTTATTCAAGATATCTGGGTTGATTAAAATTCTCAGAATGACTCAAAATAAAACACCACACAAATGAACTACCCTTAATATCAGTGCTAATCATCAAATGATTGTTAGAGATGAAAAATTCTCTTTGAAATATCATGTGGCTTACTATTTCTGACCTTGGCCAGTTGCTCATGCTGTATACAAAAAGTAGAAGCAGCTCTGGAGTATATATTATTTTTAATAAAAAATATCAAACAAGCCTCAACATTAATTTTAGTTATTATTGATTGCCAAAAGAAAGGGCAAAATAGCATGCACTCATACTTTTATTTATTTATTTTTTGCTTCCTGTCCCTTATAGAGGTATTTAAACACCCTTTAAAATTTCTCTTAACAGCAGAGAAATACAATGAAAATGAGTTACCTGTATTTTTTACCAAATTATAAATCATTATTGTTCTATACTTTGAAAAGCAAAAAAAAAATAAGATTGTGTCTAAATGATCAAACACAACTAATGATGAAGATAAGAAGAGTTTTCATATCAACAAGACAGGAAAGTAGTTTAGACCATACAAAATTCTAGTTTGGCTGATGTATTCACTTTCAATTTACTGACTTTATTGAATTAGTTTTATATATTGGTACTTACATAGCTTGCCTGAGTTGGAATTCCTGCCCAACTTAACCACTTACTAGCTGTATGTTGTTAGGTGCTGTCAAGTCAGATCTGTCTCATAGCAACTCTAAGTACAGCAGAACAAAGAACTACCCAGCACTGTTGCATGCACATGATCTTTTTAGTTGGAGCCCAATGTTGCCACTTCTCATCTTAAGTTGTGCCACATCAGCAACTGGAGGTCCAAAGGGCTTTACTCCATTCCCATCATTAAGGTCGACTACACTTTGAGGATGGGAGAAGGACGTGGCAATCCACTCCCAGGGCAATCCTGAAGCAATCAGCCATTAAAAACCCTATGAGGGTCGCTATGAGTAGAACAGGACTCAACGGCACCTGAAAACAACAGTAACACTTTGAGGAATCAACTCTTCTTCAGTTGTTTCTTGAATGCCTTCCAGCCTGAGGGTCATTTTCAGGCACTATATCTGACAGTGATTCTCTGCTATTCACAAGGTTTTCAATGGCTAATTGTTTCAGGAGTGGGCTGCCTAGTCCTTCTCCCTAGTCTGTCTTAGTCTGGAAGCTCAGCTGAAGCCTGTTCACCATAGGTGGCCCTGCTGGTATCTAAAATACTGGTGGCATAGCTTTCAGCATCACAGCAACATGCCAGCCCCCACGGCACAACAAGCTGCCAGACACATGGGGGACTAGCTGTATGGTCTTGATTAATTCTATAAGTCTCAGGTTTTTTACCACCTATTGATAGCAGTTAACACTAGTTTATTTTTTATAATTTGTTGGATACTATTAAAAGGGCTTTTCATGAATGAATTTGCTATTACTTATAATAACTCTATGAAGTAGGTGCTACTATTTTCATTGTTACCCAACTTTCTGTTACTGTAGCAAAATACCTGAGATAATCAACTTAAAAAGAGGAAAGGTTTATTTTTGTTCATAGTTTTGGAGGTTTCAGTCCATGGTTTATTGGAGATTTACTTTTAGGCCTGTGGTGAGGTAACATCATGGCAGGGAGGGCACAAGAGTGGCAGCTGCTCACATCATGGCATCCAGGAAACAAAGGGAAGAGGAAAAAAGCAATATCCCATAATTCTCTTTGAGGGCACACTCCCAATGGCCTAACTACCTGCCACTAGATCCTACCTCTTAAAGATTCTACTACTTCCTAATAGTGCCCCCAGATGGGGGATGAGCCTGTAACACATGGGCCTTTGGGGGATATTTATACAAACTACAGCAATCATCACACGCTATTCTAAGATGAGAAAAAAGAGACCCAGGGAGATTAATAGATTTGTCTGAGGTCCCAGAATTGTGTGATAGAGGAAACATTTGAACCCAAAGAGGCTGTTCCAGGACACTGATTCTTAACAACTATATTAAGTCCTTTGTCAGTAATACTTTTTGAGGTTGTCAGGAGTTTTGTGAAAAAATGCTGATAAAGCATGTGTCCCAGTATCTGGCACAATGTAAAAATGTTGTGGATAATTATCATCCATACAAACTTCCTGGGAATAAAAACTAAGTCTCTATTATAAAGCAGTTGAGTAAGTACAACATAGGAGATGGGTGACATGTGCCTTAAACTACTTAGATGTCTCCCAATTCTCCCCCTGAGAAAGTTTCATGTTTCTATTACTGGTGATGTTCAATCACTCAGACTTTACATTTTTAATTGTGTCCATATATACAATAGTGAAAAAAAATCCTCACGAACCTATCATTTAGGTTAAAATGATGAACAATACTAATAGCTCTGTAGCCTCTGCATTTCCATGTCTGATTAACTTCCTGCTCTGGAAAACAGTGGCCTGGTTGAAGAGAGTATCCTAAGAGTTGAAATATTGAAATCCCCTTTGACCATCTCCTCATCAAGCCAAGGCAATCAGTCTCCAAAGCTTTTCATTTTTCTTCACTGAAAAATCTCATTCCTTGTCTTGGGTTCCTGACTCCAGTTACACATTTTTCTATGTACTTAGGAGTTTATACAAACACAGACTTATTCTCTGAAAATTCTGACAGTTTAGACATCTGAAATTAGATGCACAGGGCTAAGGTCAAGGTGTTGGAAGGACTGGTTCATTCTGGAAAGTCTAGGGAAGAATCTATCTCACTGCCTTGTTTCAGCTTCCAGTGGCCACATTCTTCTAACATGTTGTAATTACCTTGAAATTGACCTGCTGGCCCAGAGATGAGGCAAAAGTAACATTGAGGTCCCTATCCCCATCCCCGAGGCACCAACTTACGGAGGTGTCAAAAGAAGCCAGAGAATGTTTTAATTTTAATTTTGTTCAGAGTTATTAAGTTTATGTTGGCTATGCTTGGAACACATAAAAGTGCTTCAGGTTTTACTTATGTATTTACTCAAATATCAACAGTGGATTTATAGAAAGAAGTCTCATATGTACTGCATTGCTTTGGGGTATCATTTAACCTCATTATGTGAGTATCTTTGTTTCAATTGTTCATCTCTGTTATCAATCCTACACTGTGATATCAAATCCGCCCTTTCAAATATACTGGACACTATCACATTAGAAATAAGAAGAATGAAAAAGAACAAAATTAGTCAGGGGCTACTGATTATCTATAGTCATCATTTTCAAATTTATTTAAGTCAAAGAATAACTGGAAGTCATGCTGCTTCAAGAATGTCATGAATGAAAAAAATCAAGGACTTTGGCCCTAGATAGGTTACCAACTAATGCTTCACTTAGTACCAAAGCACCTACAATGCATGTCCTCCCAAAGCCTTTGTCTCCTAATCTGGAGCATGTATTGAGAGGGTAAAAAGGGATATTATATGTGGAGTGCTTAGCATCATACATAGCATTTGTTGGGGGTTCCTTAAACTTAGCTCCTTCCTTTTCTTTTAGTGAGTTACCATGCTTTTAGAGAAAACTGTAGAGTATTAATCATTTAAATTAGAAGCAGTATTTTAGCAGACCATGTGACTATATAATACAAAGCATGAACTAAAAGGATAATTTGTCAAGAAAGAAAAAGCTAAGAGACAAAATGCATTTGCTAGCCTATATGTTGAGATAAATAATCCTTTGCCATCTTTTCATATATTGACATGGACCAGTGTTTGCTGATGAATGGGCAATAACAGCAGAATATTTAAGAAAAATATCTTGGATATAAATTTGAAAAGGAAGCAAAATCTTTCTCATTATTTTTTTTCCTACAAATTGAGAAAGTCTGACATTTGATTTTAACCTCAGAACACCTTAGCTCAAGTCATAAAATAAAAATACACTATGGGAACATGGTGTGAAGAACCTATCAGATAAAATCCAAATTGCTTGTCCTGACCTTCAAAGTGCCCTGCATTTGGTTCCAACTGATCTTTTCATAGTTTTCTCCCTGAAAACTCTCTTCTTGGTCAGATTAGTCTGAAAGCCCCTGGCTAATTGCCTTCCTGCTTATCACTGCACCTGCTTCTCTGTTATTTCTACACCAAGCTGACAAACTCCAAAGCCACTGCTCTAAGGCATGAGGAAATGTAGATCCAAAGTGACTAGATAATATAATTTTTCAAAAGAAGCTTATGCTAGTCAGTTTTCCATTGCTGTAACAAAATGCCTGAGATAATCAACTTAGAAATTGTAAATGTTGTAGGACATGCTGGCATATGTCTGTAATCCCAGTGACTTGGGATGCAGAAGAAGGAGGACCACAAGTTTGAAACCAGAGGCAGTCTGCATAATTTAGTGAAACCCTGTCTCAAAAAAGTAAAAAAATGGGCTGAAGGTGCAGCTCAGTGGTCCATCACTTGCAAAGCATGCAAATGCAAAGCCCTGGGTTCAATCCCCAGTACCAAAAAAAAAAAAAAAAAGACTAAAGGTTTATTTCCCCCACACGTGTGTCAGTTTGCCGCACTGTGGGGGCTTGCATGTTGCGATGAGGCTGAGAGCTCTGCCACTGTAACCTCAGACATGAGCAAGTTACCCATGGTGGACAGGTTTTCAACTGATCTTCCAGACTAAGACAGACTAGGGAGTAGGACCTGGCGGGCCACTCCTGAAACAACTAGCCATTGAAAACACTATGGATACCAAAGAAACACTGTCAGATATAGTGCCGGAAAATGAGGCCCCCAGGTTGGAAGGCACGCAAAAGACTACTGGGGAAGAGTTGCCTCCTCAAAGTAGAGTCTACCATGATGACGGAAATGGAGTAAAACCCCAGGGTGTTCAACTTGCTAATGTGGCACAATTCAAAATGAGGAGAAACAACTGTAAATATCCATTAATAATTGGAACATGGAATGTACATAGTATGAATCTAGGCAAATTAGAAATCGTTAAAAGAGAAATGGAGTGCATAAACATTGACACTCTAGGCATCAGTGAGCTAAAATGGACTGGCATAGGCCATTTTGAGTCAGACAATCATGTGGTCTACTATTCTGGGAATGATAAACTAAAGAGAAATGGGGTTGCATTCATCATCAAAAAAGACATTTCAAGATCTGTCATGAAATACAATGTTGTCAGTAATAGAATAATAGCCATACACCTACAAGGAAGGCCAGTTAATATGACTATTATTCAAATTTATGCACCCACCACTAAGGTCACAAATGAAGAAAGGGAAGACTTTTATCAGCTTCTGCAATCTGAAATAGATCAAACATGCAATCAAGACATACTGATAATCACTGGTGACTGGAATGCAAATGTTGGAAACAAACAAGAAGGCTCAGTAGTTGGAATATATGGTCTTGGTGACAGAAATGAAGCTGGAGATCTCATGATAAAATTTTGTCAGACCAATGACCTTTTCATTACAAATACATTTTTTCAACATCATAAACAGAGACTGTACACATGGACTTCACCAGATGGAACATACAGGAATCAAATTGACTACATATGTGGAAAAAGATGGTGGAAAACCTCTGTACAAAATGTCAAAACAAGACCAGGTGCTGACTGTGGATCAGACCATCAACTTCTCACATGCAAGTTCAAACTGAAGCTGAAGAAAATTAGAACAAGTATACGAGAGCCACAGTATGACCTTGAGTATATCCCACCTGAGTTCAGAGACCACCTCAAAAATAGGTTTAATGCATTAGACACAAATGACAGGAGACCAGAAGAGTTGTGGCATAACATAAAAGATATCATTCAAGAAGGAAGCAAAAAGTTCTTAAAAAGACAAGGAAAAAAGAAAAGACCAAATTACATGTCAAAAGAGACACTGGACCTTGCCCTTGAACGTCGGGCAGCTAAAGCAAAAGGAAGACATGATGAAGTTAGGGAACTAAACAGAAGATTTCAGAAGGCAGCTTGAGAAGACAAAAACAAATATTATAATGTCATGTGCAAGGAGCTGGAGGCAGAAAATCAAAAGGGAAGAACACACTCTGTGTTTCTCAAGCTTAAGGAAGTGAAGAAAAAATTCAAGCCTCAAGTGACAGTAGTGAAAGATTCTACAGGGAAAATATTAAATGATGCAGGAAACATCAAAAGAAGATGGGAAGAATACACAGAGTCAGTATACAAGAAAGAATTGGTAGATGACCAACCATTCCAAGAGGTTGCATATGAAGAGGAAGCAATGGTGTTGAAGGACAAAGTGGAAGCTGCCTTGAAAGAACTGGCGAAACACAAGGCTCCAGGAATTGATGAGATACCAATAGAGATATTTCAACAAACAGGTGCAGCACTAGAGGTATTAACATATTTATGCCAACATGTTTGGAAAACAGCTACTTGGCCAACTGACTGGAAGAGATCCATAGCTGTGCCTATTCCCAAAAAAGGGGATCCAACTGAATGTGCAAACTATTGGACAATATCATTAATATCACACACCAGCAAAATTCTACTAAAGATCATTCAGAAGCGACTGCAGCAGTATATAGACAGGGAATTACCAGAAAATCAAGCAGGATTCAGAAGAGGGTGGGGAACCAGGGACATCATTGCTGATGTCAGGTGGATATTAGCTGGAAGCAGAGAATATCAAAAAGATGTCTATCTATGTTTTATTGACTATGCAAAAGCATTTGATTGTGTGGATCATAACAAATTATGGATAACACTTCGGGAAATGGGAATACCAGAACACCTAATTGTGCTCATGAGAAATCTGTACATGAACCAGGAGGCAGTTGTTCGAATAGAACAAGGAAACACTGAGTGGTTTAAAGTTGAGAAAGGTGTGCATCAGGGCTGTATACTTTCACCCTATCTCTTCAATTTATATGCTGAGCAAATAATCCAAGAAGCTGGACTTTATGAGGAGGAACATGGCATCAAGATTGGAGGAAGACTCATTAACAACCTGCGTTATGCAGATGACACAACTCTGCTTGCTGAAAATGAAGAGGATTTAAAATATTTACTGATGAAGCTCAAAGATCATAGCCTTCAATATGGGTTATGACTAAACATCAATAAAACAAAAATCCTTACAACTGGGTCAGCATGCAACTTCACAATAAATGGAGAAAAGATTGAGGTTGTCCAAGATTTTGCTTTGTTTGGCTCTATAATCAACACCTGTGGAAGAAGCAGTCAAGAAATCAGAAGACGCATTGCTCCAGGAAAAGCTGTGGCAAAAGATCTCTTTAGAGTATTGAAAAGCAAAGACGTTACATTGAAGACGAAGGTGCATCAGACTCATGCCATGGTATTTTCAGTGGCATCATATGGTTGTGAAAGCTGGACATTGAACAAGAGAGACAGAAGAAGAATTGATGCTCTTGAATTGTGGTGCTGGAGACATCTATTGAATATACCATGGACTGCCAAAAGAACCAACAAATCTGTCCTAGAAGAAGTGCAACAAGAGTGCTCCTCAGAAGCAAGAATGGCCAGACTGCATCTTACATATTTTGGACATGTAGTCAGGAGAGAACAATCCCTGGAGAAGGACATCATGTTTGGGAGAGCGGCAGGTCAACGTAAAAGAGGAAAACCCTCCACCTGATGGATTGACACAGTGTCTGCAACAATGGGCTTAAACATAAATAAGATCATTTGCCTGGCACAGAATTGGAAAGTGTTTCCAATCTGCTGTACATAGGGTCGCTATGAGTCGGACTCGACTCGACGGCACCTAACAACAACAACAAAGGTTTATTTTGGTTTGTGGTTTTGGAAGTTTCAGTCCATGACCAAATGGCTCTGCTGCTATGGGCCTCAAATGGCATAATGTATCATGGTGGGAGCACATGGCAGAAGAAGGCTATTTACCTCACGTATCTGGGAAGCAAAGACAGAGAGAATGAGACCAGCACCTCACAGTCCCCTTTGAGGGTGTCCCCCCAATGACCAAAGACTCCTCCCAAGCCACGTCTCTTAAATGTTTCTATCACCTTCCAGTATGAACAACATGAGCACCAAGCCTTAAACACATGGGCCTGTGTGGCACATTCTAGATCCAAAGTAGAGGAAAAATAGAACTCTGGGACTTGTGTTGGAATTTTCCACATTTTAAGTATTTGCAACTAATTAAAAATGTTTAAAAGTTAGATGAGCCACCTAAATATATAAAAATACCTGCAGGCTAAGTGGAACCCCCACCTCTAAGCATCACCTCTGATCTTTGTGAATTATTAAGCTCAGGTCTCCCCCCTCGGTGACAAGTGTCTGGAACAATCCCATCTCCCCATGAGTTCACTGCCTGCTGGGCTCCCCCTCCTCTTGGACTTTTCAACCTTTCCTCTCTTCAACACTTAGTTTTTGCCTGGTTTAAACTTCTGTTTAATGTGTTATTCTTTTAAGTTCCTGGAGAACAACAATCACACACAGGAAGGATTTTTGTCTTGGACTGTTTTTCTCAATTTAGAACTGAATTTGATGAATATATACATTACTCACATCAAAGCTTGTTTTCCAGGTTCTGTTGACATAATGATCATCATCTGTTTATCCAATAAATTCTTGTTTATTTTTTACTTCTCCACACTTTCTGCTATTCAGTGGGAAGTTATCTAAAACTTTTCCATCATCTCTCCAATTGAAGGAGGGCATAATCAACAAATGTAGATGCAAATACATAAATTTTAATTTAGGGTTTATTTTAAAGAGAGAAATATGTTTTCCTATATATACTGGACCTACATCACAGACTTTTGTAGGTGGAATTGTTAGGGAAGCTCTGTGTGTGTGTGTGTGTGTGTGTGTGTGTGTGTGTTACTCATTTACAAGCTGCCTTCATCCTGTTGTTTAAGATACTGACAATTTGTGTTATATAATTTTAAAAAGCTATATTCAATTATAACATCAAAAAACTCTAAACTAAAGCCAATTTAAACTAAACTAAACTAAATTATTTATGTACAAGGACTTTTTTTAAATGTCATATACCATAGCTGGCTTCCATTAGTGTTAGGAAATTGAGAAATGTCTGTCTGTTAAAATAAAGTACTCTACCTCTGTTTCAATCCATGCCCTTCATTCACTCCTTAGCTGTGTCCAATGTATCCTTTATTGAAGTCCATGTGGTATCAGTCCATTATTGGCCCCAGTGGCTTTTGTCTATAGTTCAAATCAATGTTCTATTTTAAAGCAAAGTGCTTCAGCTTTTATAGCAACTTTGGTCTCTTGCAATTTATGAGTGGCAACAGTGCACAGTCTAAACATATAAGCTTCATACAGAATATTGCTTACAAACCGAGTAAAGTCCCATTAATTAGGGACTAATTAGTGTCTGGAGACTCTGTTTTCTATCCTATAATATGAGGATTGTAATACTTAATAATAGAGGCTTTTGAATATTAAAATACTTACATAAACAACAACATGGGGGGAAGGTGTAGCTATTTTCTATTTTGCCTTTCTCTTCACCTCCTTTCTGCCCCTCTAAAATGAGAATCTATGGAATATGGCTCCCACTCCTTCAAAAGGGTGTGGAATCTGTAGAAAGGTGTTTTTATTTGGCTCTGTATCTCAAATATCTCCAAATATACTTGTTGTTGTTGTTGTTAGGTGCCGACTCATAGTGACCCTCATAGGGTTTTCAATGGCTGACTGTTTCAGGATTGCCTTGGGAGTGGATTACCAGGCCCTTCTCCCATTTTTGCGGCACCGGGAATTGAACTTGGGTCCTCAGAGACTGCAGCGCAGCATTCTACCAACTGAGCTAAATCCCAGTCCCCCAAATATACTTAGATAATTCTTTTATCCATTTATTCACTTACCAAATATTTGCTTTTCTTTTGGGTAATTTGTAGCATGAATAAGTAAAAGTAATAATGTAAGCTGAGCTTATTAAACTTATAACATAAGTTTTATTACATTTAGTGCATTCAAACCTAATTTATTTTAGGTTCAGAGTGATAACATTTTAGGTTCAGAGTGATGACATCAAAATAAGTTATGCCTTATATTTGGTAAGCTTTAAATACTGACAGGAAGAAGACTTGCTTAATAAAAAGTAAAAAGTGTGAAAAGCTTTATGTGCCCTAATTTAACCAGGAGTTAACTATAAACTAGCATTATAGAATCATCGGGAAAAAAATCAAAAAGATTTTAAGAGGTAAAGTGCAGGACATAATCACATGATGTTTTATTTTAAAATATGTCAAAAAGTCTTCATATTTATTCACTTATTCAAGAATTAATTGCAGACATTAAGCACCTTCAATGGTGGGAAACTTCTTCAATTAGTAAATCTAGTATTGTGTCCAGCTTAAGTGTGACTCTTAAGAGAAGATGGGATCCAAATTATTTTAAAATAAAAGATAAAAATAAAGGAATTAAATAATTTAGACTCAAGATGAGAAAGGTAAAGTATAAGAATTAGCTTCAAAAACCAAAAGATCTCAATAAGAAAAACAATCTGACAATGGCTTTTTATTGCCATTGTTGGATAAGATGATAAAATTGAAAGTGAAAGAGGGAAGAGAGACAGGGGAGAGTGGATGGGGGAGATTAAATGAAACTAAGGAAGAACTTCTGGAGAAACACTAAAGCACAAGGAGTTCCAAGGAAAGTTCAGTAGTTTCCTTCCATGAGATCTCTGAGGAGGAATGATCAGTCACTGTCAGGATGAGAGGATTTCTACATTCATCCACATAGAATGTGTGTGACATAATTAAAAGGATGAAAGAAAATTTATGGGAGTCTTCCTATATTACCCCTCCCAGACAGTATTTAAATGATTGCTGAAAATAGCTATTCATCTCTTCCTTTAAAATCTTTAGATGGAAAATGTATTCACTGTCCTGTCCATTGGTAATATATCATACTACCTTCCTTTCGGCTACAGTATTTCCTGATGTATACCCTAAATTACTAGCTAGAAGAATCTACCTGATCTAGACAGTTCTGGATGTCCAAATATTAATGAAAGTCAGGTGTTAAAAACTAACTTTGTTGTTGTTGTTTTTAGGTGCTGTCAAGTTGGTATCTGACTCATAACGACGCTACATACAACAGGCGAAACACTATTGCCAGTGCTTCTCTGCTGTTCATAGGGTTTTCAATGGCAGATTGGTTTTGGGGAATGGTTTTCCGGGTCTGTCTCCCAAGCCTACACTATCTGGTGTTCCCAGGCTGTCTCCCATCCAAGTATTAACCAGGCCGGACCCTGCTTAGCTTCCAAGATCTGATGGGATCGGATGCCACACAACTATGGCAGCGGAGGGGGGGGGGTGCCTAACTTAGAGACTGATTTTCCAAGTCTAGTTAAGTCTGGTCATTTCCCACATATAATACACAAATGAGAAAGATCTTTTTTTTTTCCTCTTAATCATTCTTGAAAATAAGTTTAGCCTGGAAAAACATTCCTTCTATGAATTAGTATCATTTCTAACTTCTTTTATTGGAGAAGGACTGGTACAATTAAGGGTCAGATTTTTATGTGTGAGAGGCATGGTTTAGAAGAGATGAATAGTTAGTAATTAAAAGTTTAGAAAGCCCTGCTGGGAAGTTACAGTTATAGTTGGATCATCTTCTGTATTCTCCAACAACCATATAATTTGTCATCCAAACTGGACACTTTTGAAAGTGAGAAGTTGTATAGGTATTAATAATTATAGCAGGTCAATAGTCATAAACTGACAGACTTAGATATATGGCCAACCTATCAATACTCAAATTCTACACACAATAAAGATGACGAGAAGAACTATTTAACTTACTCTAAGAAAATATATAAGAGGTTTCCTATTGCATGATTTATAGATACCTATAAATGATTACTTTGCAGAGATGCTGTTATAAAGCCAGGAACAATACTAATGGTCAAGTTAAATTTATCTTTACATCTATTGCCAAAGAAAATGCTGATTGATCAAGACACTTCTTACAATACTCATAGAACTGTTCAAAGAAGCAATGTTAAAAAAGAAACATGGTAATTGGACTGCCAAGATTCATAAATTAGCATTTTCTGAACATATCTCCCATCAGAAGTTTATGATTCTTAGTCTAACACAAACAGCAAACACTGCATTTTTCTCTGCTCATCACAATATTTTGTGTTGTATGCCAATGAGCCCTGAATCAGGAAATTAGCTCTCATGAAATCAGATAACATGTCTCCATTGCTTCTTGTTGTTGTTAGCTATCAGAAAGCTCATTTTCTGGGGGACTCTGATATAGAATCCTTAAGAACAATTTTTCTTTCAACTCAGCATAATTTTATTTCCAATGTGTATTACTCTCCTGAGAGATGAACGTATTTTAAATATCAGACAGTCTTGCTAGCTAGTGAAGAGGGAATATTCTCTCAGCTGGCTCTAATTGCTATAATTTTTATTCCTCTGTAACATCTTCCTGTCCTTTATTTTCCTCCAGTTTCCATCCCAGGTAAAATGTCTGAGTGTCACTTGATAGGGCCAACTTCTACATCTGTAAAATGAAAGTTTTAGACTGGATAATGCTTCAGGGGCTGTCTAGCTCTAAATTTCTATAGTTAGATCTCATTGGTACTGTTGCAAGAGCTCTCCCTAAAAACTTCCGCCATTTATTATCTCCCTGCTTTGATTCACCAACACATGATGCTGCAATATTCTATTAAAAAATTCCTTTTTTCATTTCGAAGTACTCTGCTCTGGAAACCAGAGGGGTCCTCTATTGCTGACCTAACCAATCCACATTTCTTACTGTAGAATGTAAGATCTCCAATGACATATATTTTCCCAGCCAATCTTTGACTACTCTTTCATAATCCATCATAAGTAGACCATCTAAATGGTTCACTCTGATGAGACACAATTTTTCAAGATTTCAACAGTTTTGCTTTTTGTTTCTTTTCCAGGTTATGGTACCCTTTTCACTTTATAATAGACTTTATATTATATACTTCAAGATTCAAATATTTTCTTCTGAATCTTTTACCTTAACCCTTTTCTTGCAACTATTTATACATTTAATAGATTTTCTATTATTTTTCACATAGTGATAGCATTCATTTATCCATTTATTCAATAAACATTGGGGAAGAGATACTTGCTGCATTTACAAGGCACTAAGGAAAATGTTATAAACAACCAAGAAAACCATGATAGCATGTGCTCTCATGGAGCTTGCAGCTGATGGATAAGGATAACATTAAATGAAAGCTAAACGAAAATAGCAACAATAGTAGTAAAAGAATGAAGCAGAGACAAAAACCACTGGAAGATGCAAGGGTGCATTTGAGAAAAGACCTGAAAGAAATGAGGAAACAAGTCATCTGAAACTCTAGGAGACTAGATTTCTAGGAGAGACTACGACAAGGGTCCACATATAAAAATAAGATTTGAGTGACAGTAAGAAGACTGATGTAGCCTGAGTCAAAATCCTACCTGGGATAACTAGGCCCCTCATTCATTTGGCCTTCATATCCCCTACTATTCCCCTGCCTCTCTCACTCTCTGATTAAGCACCTGGCCTGCTTACAATTCTTCAAATAGATTAAGTATTCCAACCTCAGGGCCTTTGTACTTGCTCTTCCTTTAACTCTGAATGTTCTTTACTAGATAATCTCCTGCTACCTGTCCCACTGGGAATTCTGATCAAATGTTACTTCATAACTTTCTCTCTCCTTGTATGGCTTTATTTTTATCCATATATGTGATTACACATAGATTTGCTTAATGCCTGTCTTCCCCTGCTAGAAGTTACTTCTAGCTGTCTTGTTCACTGGTATAGTTACAGAAGCCAAAACATTTCCTAGCATATGGACAAATTCAGCATTCAGCAAATACCTATTTAATGTATGGTCAGTGAATAGTCATGAAATTCAATAGGCCCTACCAATCTGGAAACTTGAACTCTGCAGTGTCTGGTAGTAAATTGAAGTTTTAAATCTGAGATAATTTGGGAAATTGAGTGTCCTGATGCTTTTCATGACTACCAAATTATTCAGTTTTAGAAATTTTAAATACTCTGGAAAGGGCTTCATCTAGAAATCCCAGTGATTATGAAAAGGAAAGTGTAATGCTCTAGGAAAATAAAGAAAAGAAGAAAAGCAGGTAATTCTCAAGTTGTTACTGTAGGTGACTGTGGTCAATTAAAAAAATTGTAGTGAAATTTAAAGGCCAAACTTCTACAAACAAAAATAAATGGTATACCAAAAATATGGTTTTTGACTGCAGAATACTTTTGAATTGCACTTTATATGTAACTTATATGAAAACTTTAAAGTTTTTATGGATGCAACTTCTTTAGGACTTATTTGATGCATTAAAATGAAAAAACTCTCAAAAGAAAAAAAATATGTTACCAAAGTGAGAAAGTATTAAGAGCCATAAATACAAACTCACAGGGCAATCCAAGAAAATTCATAATGGCAACCCACTTGGAACATCAGCAAGTTATTAAAAGGATAGAACCAGAGGAAAGAAGGGGGAAGGGACATTTCCAAGTACAAAAGAAAAATTGTTACATGTAAATCAAAATTTTTTTGATAAAATGTTTAAGGAGACAGAAGTGTCAACAATCCTGATTTGATAATTGCATACTATATAAATAAACTGAATTATCACAGTTGGTAGAGTGCTGTTCTGTGCACTGAGGCCCTGGGTTCAATCCCAAGCACTGCAATAATGAGAGAAGGACCTGGCATCCCACTCATGAAACAATCCTCAAACAGTCAGCCATTTAAAACTCTATGAATAGTAGAGAAACACTGACATAGTGCCAGGCATGGCATGGTGTTGGCTAGTGTTTCATTCTGTTGTACATAGGGTTGCTATGAGTTGGACCTGACTCTACAGCACCTAGCAACAAAAAAAGTCCCATGAATACAATTAAAATACTAATAAAATATTTAATAAAAGAAAATAAACAAGAAAAGAAAACAATCCTAAGCAGGGCACCCTGAGACATGCCTATAATCTCAGCAACCTGGGAGGCTAAGGCAGGAGGATCATAAGTTCAAGGCCAGAAGCAGCCTGCACAATTTAGCAAGATCTTGTCTCAAAAGACAAAACAAAAATGGGGCTAAATGTGTGAAGGGAATATAGAAAGGGAGAGAAGGAAAGAAGAAAGGAAGAAAGGAAGGAAGGAAGGAAGATAATTTTATCAAGGTAGTTATATCAAATAAATCCAATTTCCTGCATTCTTCCAACATGATTTGGAATTCCCAGGCATAATTACTTTTCCCTCAGAGCCTGTAATATAATGAACTGTGCCCCAAGTTCATAGGTTGAAGCCCTAACCCCTAATGTGGTAGTACAGCCTCTAGAGATAATGAGGGTTAGAACAGGTCATGAGGGTAGGGGCCTTCATTATAAGATAAATGCATGGATAAGAAAAGACCCTGTCTTTTCTTTGTGCTCTCGCTCGCTCTCTCTCGCTCTCTCTCTCTCTCTCTCTCTCTCTCTCTCTCTCTCTGCCATGTGAGGACACAGGGAGAAGGTGGCCATCTGCAGGCCTAGAAGAACCCTCACCAGAACCCAACCATGATGATCTCAGACCAGAACTACAGGAACGCCATTTTTCTTATGTAAGTCACCCAGTCTATGGTGTCTTATTATGATACACCAAGCATACTAACACAGGATCCCAGAAAAAAAAGAGGAACATTCCAACATATAGAGGAAATAAAGTTATAGTATAATTCTATCTTTTCAGAAAGCAGCCTTGAAGTGGGAGAAGGCTTGCCTTCCTATACTTACAGATAGAAATCCATTGACAAACTTACATAATGCACATTTTTTGTGAACTCTAGCCTCTAACCGAAATTAAACACATACCTACTTGCCAACAGAACTAAGGGAAATTTTTCTGTTACAAGCTGGATAAATCTGTTCTGAATTTGATGAGTCCCAATTACCAGCAGCAGTCTGCAAAGACAGCAATTTACAAAGAATGCAATGGCAATGCCTTTCCTGGCACTGTGGTACAGTGGAAAACACCAGAAATAATGTGTTTGGCTAATTCTTTCTGACTTAATAGGCATTGATGACAGAGTAACTGTTCTATTGAGAGCAGGTGTTTTTCCTGTGAATCAAATGGTGGCTTAAACCTAATAAGGTAGATGATATGTTAAAGGATTCTCATGATTATAACTTGGATCAAGTGGGTTAAACTTGTGGAAAAGAAAAATTTCTACAAGTTTCAACTTTACCTTAATATTCAGTTACGTTTAGTTAGGGCATCTTAGGAAAATTACCCCTCCATGAAGGAAGATAACTAGGGTAAAATTAATAGAAAAGAGTTTGGGGGCAGGGGTTGATTTGGGGAATCATCAGTTGCAAAGAACAGAAGTTCATGTAAATTCAAGTAAAGTAAGTATTTATTGTAAAGATGTGGGTTACCACAAAGAGACAAAACATCAACACAGCTGCACCAACAGGCATTCCTTTCTTCCCATCCTGGAACATTATGATTCTCCTATTTGTTTTCTGTGCATCTTTCCCATTCCCCTTTGGGCAGATCCATTTCCTGTTCTTATTCACTGTTTTAATTCCTAATAATTTCAGATTCTGCATCTCATAATGCCTTGTGTCTTTTCAACACCACAACTGGTTTCTCACTGTCCGTATGGTATCTGATTCCATCAGGTCTCAGATGTTAAGCAGGGTTGGTCCTGGTTAGTACTTGGATGAGACCACCTGGGAACACCAGGTGCTGTAGGCTTGGGAGAAGGACCTAGAAACCCACTCCCCAAAATAAATCAGCCATTGAAAACTCTAGGAATAGTAGGGAACCCCCATCAATAGTGTTTTGCCTGTTATACATAGGGTCACTATGAGTAGGACACCAACTCAATGGCACCTAACAACAAGAAAGTGTCAGGGCTGAGGGTTAGCTCAGTTGGTAGAGAGCCACTCTGTGCTCTCTGATGCCCTGGGTTCCATCCCCAGTACTGCGAAAATAGGAGAACATGGCAGCCCACTCCCAAAACAATCCCCCAAAATTGGCCATTGAATACCCTATGATGATTGTTATGAGTTGGACCCTACTTGACAGCACTTAACAACAACAACAGCAAGAATGGGTCAATCCAATATTTATCCAAATAACTTAGGTGAATGAATGGGAGCTAGTTAGATAGGTATGTGGGAAAGTATGTGTCTCTTATCACTTAGAGACATAGGCTAAAAAGCATGTCCCAAACGGAAAAAGCAAATGCTGTATTACTCTGTACCCCACCAACATTTACCAATAAAGGCAGGGGGAGCATGTCCCAAAACTCCTGCATCTACATATGCCTAGGACAAGAATATAAAGTTGCATGTCCTTCAATGACATGACTCCAAACTCCAGGAGATGCCAGTACTCTGATGCAAATACTCGGAATGCCTTCACAGCCACCCCAAGGACCAGCTGCTGGTGGGTCTGAGAGGGAAGTGATAGGACTCCTGCATCCAGAGCAAAGCTCATGTTTGGTTCAGCCAAAAGGTCCAGTTATAACTTCTCACCAAAACACAGAGTAGATACTTGATTTTTTTCATTTGCAAATTAAAAATCGCCATTCAGTCAGTTCTTTCTGGAATAGAAAATCACTTCCAGAAGCAGGTTCATTTGTGTCCTGAGGTAAATGACATTGGGATTTTGTTTTGTTCTGTTTATTGTTGGTCCCTCATTACCTTTTCCTTCTGTACCACCATCAAGCAAATTTAAAACTGCACCCAGGAGCTAGTATTCCAGAAACTACAGCCCAGTACCAGCAGATTCTTCATTAGAGTGTCCAAGGCAATGAGATGTCCCTGCCACTTTGTGTGAGGAGGTTGCAAAGGTTAGCAAATCCTTGAGGCTTCGGAATGCCATGGGCTAAACAAACAGAGCCTACTCTATGTAATGGACACCTGTAGACAATAGACATCAAGTTGTCCCCTTTGGTTGTCTGTAGGTCACAAGTCAGTAGTCGTTACCCATTGATTTCAAGAACAGTAGAAGGGGAAGAAGAGGAATCGAAAAAAAAAAAAAAAGAAAAAGATTACAATAAAAGAAGATAGACCACATAGTCCCTTGACAAAGGGGCTTATTGCTAAGAAAGTTATTTTATCATCCAGACCGCTTTCCACTTCTGCAATTCTTTCCAGCCTCCATCATCCATTTCCCTAGGGAGCAGCAGTTATTAAAATCCACAAGTTTACTGAAGATTGGTTTAGGCAGCCATGACTTCTGAAGGAATGGATTCACAATGATTTCAGTAGATACCCACAAGGCAAATGTGAGTGCTTCTCTGGCACAAGGCGTACCTGGATATTAAATACTCTGTTAGTCTTCGATTGGCAGAATGCCTAAAGTTACATTCTTTTCATTCCAAGCCAGAAGCTAATTTAATTAATAGTCAAAGAGTTAAAGGATACCTTTTAATTTAATCATTCAACACATGATTATTAGTCACCTATTATGTTCTAGGCACTGTGCTAGAGACACATTAGTCACAGAGTTAAATAAAAACAGAGCATAGGCCAGGCACCATGGTGCGTGTCTGTAATCCCAGCTACTGGGGAGCCTAAGGCAAGAGGATCAAAAGTTTGAGACCAGAGGCAGCCTGTGTGACTGAGTGAGACCCTGTCTCAAAATACAAAATAAGAAAGGGGCTAGGAGAGCAACTCAGGGGTAGAGTACTTGCCTAGCATGTATGAAGCTCTGGGCTCAATATCCTAATATTGCAAAAAAAAAAAAAAAGGGGGGGGGGAGAGAAGGGCCAGACAGCTACACTTAAATTTCAGGTAAATACTCAAGTATTGCATTGGGCCTACTTATATTGAAAGTTTTTTTGTTGTTTCTCAGAAATTCAAATTTTGCTGCGTGTTCTGTACTCATGCTGAATCTGGCAACCCCCTTGGAGGTACAGGACAGGCTTGGCACTGCTCTCAAGTTACTCAATCATTTTCCTTTTTCCTTCAAGTTTGACAATGTAACTAGTTTCAAGACAAGTTATGGTGGGACTGAGACAGCCTTACATGGAACACTGAATATCTAATATTAATTACAAAATCAAGTTATCAAAATCTTAAGGCCAAATCTTGGATTTTCTAAATAAGAAACTCCAAGATATTTCTATTAAAATTTTTTAAATTTTAATTAATGAACTACTTAATTAATTAATTTTCCTGTACTTGGGGTTGAACCCAGAACTTCACCTATACTTTGCAAGTGCTCTACCACTAAAATGCTCATCTAATCCCTTTTTAATTTACTTTTTTCTTTTGAGACAGCATCTCACTAAGTTATGAAGGGTGCCTTTGACCTCAAACTTGCAATCCTCCTGCCTCAGCTTCCTGAGTTGCTGGCACCAACAGGCCTGGCAATTTCTTTTTTTTTTTTTTTTTAACCCAGATTCTTAAGGTCTGCTCCAGATCCACCAAAATGAAGTGTTCCAGGTTGGAGGCCAAGAAACACTTATGTACTAGGGAAAAGTTTCACCTCTTTCTGATGGCATACAAATAGTGGGGACCTAGGGCTTTTCCTTCCGTATCACCTCCTGTAGACTGAATGTTTATGTCCCAACAAAATTTGTACACTGAAATCTAATCCCCAGGGTGATGGAAGGATGTGAGGCCTTCCAGATGTGATAGGTCCTAGGATGGGGTCCTCATGAATGGGATTAGTGTCCTTATAGTAGGAGCTCAGTCAGCTCTCTTTCTTCCCTGTGAGAACACAGCAGGAAATCAGCCAATCAGCAACCAGGAAGAGGACTCTCTCCAAAACCCTGCCAGGCTGGCACCCTGATCTCGGATTTCCAGCCTTCAGAACCATGCAAAATAAGTGTCTGTCATTTACAAGGTGCCCAGTTGATGACATTTTGTTATAGGAATCCAAGATATCTATCGTATCCCCTCTGAGCTCTGGGTACAAGATCCCTACAGCTTTCTGGATGGTCTCCTGGGGCTGCCCCGGTGAGCCTGGCAAATTCTCAGGGCACAGTTGCATTTCACACATCTGGACAATCGTAGGTCATTCTGCACCCACAGCATGTTTCTGCCCTTCCCTTGAGGCTTGATTTATTTTTCCCATTCCTTTTCCCTCAGTTGCAGTGGAATTTTACCAGTAACCTCAGGGTGATGTTGTTTTCTTCTCTCCTTTCCAGCAGATTAAGGATTTTGTTTCATAGAGGAAACCGGAGAAAGAGCCATTCAGAATGTTTGGTCTCCAAGTCCCATTCCTATTGTGCACTTTCCCGCTCTTTTCTCCAAGCAACTAGTGGAGTTCATGGATTAAAAAAAAAAAAAAAAAACCAGGTTGAATCCCATACATTTGTAGCCACCCTGAGGGAAGTTGCTTTTCCCTCTGATGTCAGAGTGCACTCAGCCAGCCTCCAGCACTTCACCCATGCCCTAGCTGGACTCTACGTGACGTGTGCCCCCCACCACATGGTTGATTGGTCTAGGAGTGAGCAGTTGACTTAACATGGCCAATCAGGTGATTCTCCAGGAATGTTAATGCTGAGACTGTTGTTGTTAGGTGCCCTTGAGTCAGGTCCCACTCATAGCAACCCTATGTACAACAGATGAAAAACTACCCAACATTATGCTATGCCTGGCACTATTGTCAGAGCTTCTCTGCTATTCATATGGTTTTCAATAGCTGATTGTTTTGGGAATAGGCTGTTGGGTCCTTCTCCCAAGCCTACAGCACCTGGTATTCCCAGGTCATCTCCCACCCCAGGCCTAACAAGGCCTGACCCTGCTTAGCTTCCAAGATCTGATGAGATTGGACACCAGGGTGGAACCACTATAGACAAAACTGGGATTTGGGGAAAGGACTAATACATCCCCAACACACATACCTCCCTCTCTCTTTCTTTCTCTTACTCCCCCCAACTCTCTCCCTAACAGTTCTCTTTCTCCAAAATAAACTTTTGCTGAGTCTTGTGAAAGGCAGAGAAAGCCATGTGAATAAAAACAGGAAATGTAAGTACAGAGAGCAGAGAAAAGCTCAAAGGTCAGACTATTCTGGACCCCGAAGCCCCATCAAACCTTTGAGTCCATTAGATGCCTTGTTGTGTAAGTAATTGTGAATAGGATCTAGTTCAAAATTAATTCAATCTATCCCAACTCAAACAGCTCCTTAGGTGATTTTGATCCATACAGAGTTTGAAATCATTATCTTCATTATCATCTCACTATGACTGCACAGTGACATCTACAAAGATCTAAATCTTTTCAAAATTTTCAGCCTACAATTTGGTAAAGGAGATCATAAATTCATTCCCCTAGTTAGGCAAAGAAAATTAAAAATAATTTCATATCGTGCTATGTTCATCATTTTTACTGAATTTGGAAACCTTTCCTCTTTTCATCTCCAATTTTCCACTAAATCCAAAAGGATGGACATTAGATGAAGAGCAGAGAAACAGCCAGTGAGCAGTGGTGAACAGGGTTCCAGAAAGAATAATTTTCTATGGTAGATTTTCTTACACAAACCTTGGCCCAGATAACGATTGAAGTGTTCATTCATCAAAACAAAATTATACTGTCAAAGGAAAATATAATTATTTTGTCTTTTAGTGAGAAGGATTCGCATTTTCTGTCCAAGGAAACAGCTTCTGGAATTAAATATCTCCCAAGATAATAAAGAACTAAGATTAAAGCAATTTAAAGTAATTGTGTATATGATAAAATGAATGAAAACGCTCAGAGACTTGAGTAATTTGTGCACAATTTTCCACAGATTGCAGGCCGGAGTAAATTTTTAGTAATTAAGTTGGTAATATTACTCAAATAAACAAAACTTGATTATAATAATTATTATTCATTTGTCATGGAAAAACCTTCCAATTGCCAAAGCCAAAACCCTTTCTCAGGCAGTTAATAGTTGCTATTTCATACTCTTTGTGCATTCTGCTTTCCCACTGGAGATATATGTATTGCATGGTGGATGTTTCAAGATAAAAATAACCAATTGGGTTCTTCTGGGTGTTTTTGGAATTTACAGGGACATAATTTTTTCTCTAAACTGACTGAATATGGAATGGAATTGTGATGATCCTAAGCAGATAGAAATGGAAAATATTTTCCTGTTAGGCCCCTTAACAGTTATTTAATTTAAAATGCATTGCCTTGGGTATCAATAAATTAACAGCACTAAGAAATGACATGGGGCTGGGATTTAGCTCAGTGGGTAGAGCGCTGCACTGCAGTCTCTGAGGTCCCGAGTTCAATTCCCAGCACCACAAAAATGGGAGAAGGACCTGACAATCCACTCCCAAGGCAATCCCAAAACAGTCAGCCATTGGAAACCCTATGAGGGTCGCTATGAGTCGGATACCGACTTGACAGCACCTAACAACAACAACAACAACAAGAAATGATATATATAATCTTTTGGAAGCTGATTGATATTTTCAAACAAACAGACCCTATAGGGCACACTGTAAAGAATGAGAAAAACTTCCATTCAATGTTCTTCGATTATTTCTTTTTCTTCCTCTCTGAAACACAGTACGAGGGAACTAAGAGTCGTCTTTATCCTGACCAGCTCTTCAGCTAAACAGACATCCTAACGAAAGGAAGCTGTTCATCCCCAAAGCACTTTACAGAACAAATAATGTACTTTCCGGCGACCACATTATGCACTGCCACGATTTCATCTGATCTGGTGTGTTTGAGCCCGTAAGCCACAGGAATCAATGTCATTGAGCAGTGGGAGGTAAATGAAATAATTGTCCTCCAGTTGTTTTATTAAAGATTGGGCAGCTGGAATAGTCTCAAAGCAAATGTACCTACAGCCCCAGGGAATTATTGAAGGCACATGTTACAAACTCTAACTTAAAGGAATACAAGACACTGTAACTTAAAGGAATACATTTCTTTTTCAACCAAAGCATCAATAACATATTTTGCTTGCATCTAACATGCATGCTGCCCGGGGAAACAAAAGCAAGAGAAATTCCCTATAAACAATAAAACCCAAAGTGAGGTCAGCGTTTCCATCCTCAGCAGGTTACTGCAGTTTGAACTCTCCTCTTTTTAATCATGGATAATTTCACCAACAGCACAGCAGTCCTGCTCATTCATGGAAGATGGCTCCTGTGCTTTAACTATTGCCTACTATAGGGCTGGTGTGATTTGGATGCTAATGTTACTTTTCTGTTATTTATTATTGAGAGAGGGAAACTATTGCCTTGCCTTCTTTATAATGTGTAGTATTAAACCAGAAAAATAATGAATCAACAGTGTAACATTTTTTTCCATGAATAAAGATTGACAAGCAAGAATTAAGATAAGTGAATAATAATTATATCTTGCTGGGGTGTGGGAAGAGGGAGGGAAATATTTTCCATGGCTAATGTATCAGCAGCCCCCAATCCCTTAAAACCACAAAATAACACAGTAATTCTCAAATATGTGCCATGCTGATGTGCTCTCAATGATTTCAGATCCTCGTAGTGACGTCCCAAAATTGTCCTCCCAATGAAAATTTCATTGTATTGGGTCAAGAAATAAGTAGCATAAAGCACACAAATAAGTACTGTCACTGAGCAACAGACTGCGCCTTCAGGATCTTGGTCACATTGATAAAAGAATCTCAAAATGGACCCAGAAAGGAATTTGTAGAATAGTTTATTTAGGCTTAGAGATGAGGAGAGTACCCTGAGTGCCAGGGAAAGCAAGCGTGGGATTTAGGCTGCCGTGGGGAGAAGGGAGATGGAGAGATGAAGTGAGAGAGAACGTTATGCATTCCAAGATAGAAATCTGAAAGCAGAAATGTGCAGCACTGAAGGTACATGAGCAGCTGCATTTATGCTTCAGGTCTACATGTTGTTGTTGTTGTTAGGTGCCATTGAGTCAGTGTCCGACTCATAGCGACCCTCATAGGGCTTTCAATGGCTGAGTGCTTCGGGATTGCCTTGGGAGTGGATTGCCAGGCCCTTCTCCCATTTTTGCGGTGCTGGGAATTGAACTCGGGGCCTCAGAGACTGCATCGCAGTGCTCTACCCACTGAGCTAAATCCCAGCCCTCAGGTCTACATACATCTATGGAAAACTGAGGATAACTGTGGAGAACTGTGGACATCTGCATCAAGGGGTGGGACTTCTGGGATATATAAGTCCATATCTCATTGAGAGGGGCAGGGATTTAGCTCAGCGGGTAGAGTGCTACGCTGCAGTCTCTGAGGCCCCGAGTTCAATTCCCAGCACCGCATAAATGGGAGAAGGACCTGGCAATCCACTCTCAAGGCAATCCTGAAGCACTCAGCCATTGAAAACCCTATGAGGGTCGCTATGAGTCGGATACCGACTTGATGGCACCTAACAACAACAACAACATCTCATTGAGGGTCTGCAGCCATAGCACCCTAGCATCTGATCTTACCTGATCTCGGAAGCTGAGTAGGCTTAGCCTGGTTAGTCCTTGGATGGAAGACCACCTGGGAACACCAGGTGCTGCAGGACAGGGAGAAGGACCTGGCAGCCCATTCCCAAAACAATCCGCCATTGAGAACCTTATGATCAACAGAGAAGCACGGAGAATAGTGCCAGGCATGGCACAGTGTCAGGTAATGTTTTGTTCTGTTGTACATGGAGTCACTATGAGTTGGACTTGACTTGATAGTATCTAACAACAACAACAACATCTCATTGAAGGGACAGATAGATATTCCTTCCTTCTTTGGATCTTGACTTTAAGTATGTCAGATTGCTTAGGCTGGCCTTCTTGGGTTGTAAAATGAGTTTTTTCTTTATTACAGGAGAGACCTTGATCTTTCTTTTTAGCTCAGACATAGAGCCTTTGTTGTCTTCACATGTAAAGGTACAACTGGCCACAGACCAGGACATTTATAAAAAAAAAAGTATTACCTACTAGCAATCCTGCTGTTTGTAAGTATATTATCTACCAAGGAAGTGCTGACTACCAGATCAAATTATTTGTCTCAGAGGAAGCTCGTGTTGATATTCATGTCTCAAAAGTTGCCTGGGAAGCAGTTGGCTGCAGAGCGCCCCTTGCTCTCTTTTTTCCTGCTTAGCATCCCATGTCACTACAATCCATGATCTTTATGATCCCTAAGACTTGGACTCAAAGTTCGTTACCCTCTAAGCACAGAATATTTTGTTTATAAGAAGCCAGACACTGTGATACATTGATAAAGGATATGAACTCTCATAGCTCATCTCCGCTGCTGTGTGATCTCCAACACTCTTAACTGCTCTGGTCCTCTTTTTCTGCATCAGTAAAATACAAATGACAGCCAGGCCTGCCTCAAGGGATTGTTAGAAAGATTAAATAAGTTAATATTTGTGGGCTATTTGGAATAGTACCAGCTGCCTTTAAAATTGGTTATTAAAAAAAATTAATAGAAGCCTAAAGTTCATGTAGGGGAAATTGTGACATCTTTAGCTTCAGAATTACCCTGTCTTTTGTAGATCTGGGTCAGACTTGGGAAGTTTCCAAGCCAATCTAGGCTACAGACATTTTAGATGTAGTCATAAATTTTAAGGATATTCCTAGAGAGTCTCAAAGTCATCTGGTCCTTTGAGATTGCTGGGTAAAAGGTCTTTTTTCTGACTCAATAATCTCTTAACCCATAGCAACTCTAGCATCTGATGTTCTACAGTTCACAGAATCTCCATGCACTGATCTTGAGTTTGAGGGGTTCAGCAGCTGGTATATGGTGATTCTTATCTTTTTGAAGGCTGGAAGTGTGGAATAACAGAAAGGACACAAATTACGAGTGAAAAGACAATTGGGATCTGACCTAGCCTTGCTGAAAATGTGAGTTGGGTCTCTTACATGCCAAACAAGGTGGGATGAAATCCATCATCACGGCCTAAGGCTTCCTGATTCTAAAAGGGTTTTTAAGGATTATTCTCTGAGCCCTTGTCAGCATTGCAAATAGCCTAGTGGAAAACCTGCATTCACTCAAGATAACACTGTGACAGCTTCTGGAAATATTAAGTTTTATTGTTTGGTAGATTTTCTTTCTTTTTTCCTTCTTTTCTTTTCACATTGTTAGGCAGGAAATTTTATCACCTAGGTGCAGTGACATAATCAGTGACAACCAGTCTTGTGCTGATGAGAAATTCTGAATAGCAATTATACGTGGCATTGGGAGTACAGGATGCAAAACAATTTAAAGATTACTAAAGCAAATATGTTTTTAGATAAAAAAAATTCAAAGTACATAATCTAAAGAAAAAGGGAAACTAATAAACAGATCCTAAGTAGTAGAGAGTGCTGGGATTTAGCTCAGTTGAGCTAAATAGAGCCACTCTGCAGTCTCTGAGCTCCTGGGGTTCAATTCCCAGCACCGCAAAAATGAGAGAAGGACATGGCAATCCACTCCCAAGGCAATCCGAAAACAATCAGCCATTGAAAACTCTATAAGGCTCGCTATGAGTCAGACAAGACTTGATGGCACCTAACAACAACAGGTAGTAGAAAGGTTGAGATTCTGGATTCCATAAGGCCTCTCTTAGCATTAGAATACTATCATTATATGGACCTAATGGGCTAGGTAGGACTCAGAGAATAAAACAAAATGAATCTAATTTAGATGGGAACACTATAAATTCTAATAAAGGAGGGAAATAAAAAGTAAAGACTAGTTAGAAATGCACATAAGAAATGACAAATATACAGACAATTCATTTTCTTTCAGAGGGAGAAACTTGAGATGTCATAATAAAAAATTAGGACAATCAGTTTCAATGGATAATTTATTGCAGTTGGTATAAAGTATTATCATAACAGAAATACTAATATGACCTGAGAGTCAAGAAGAATCCATCCATCAATAAACAAACTGGGGCTTCTCAGTGAGAGTTCTCATGGCCCATGGGTCCTGGCTTTTCTGGCTTGGGTTCAAAGCTACCATTGACAGTGAGTAGGGTAAAGATGAAAATATTATATTGATAAGGGCAAACAGGACGAAATATATAAAATTCAGTTACCAAAATGACAAATTCAATTTTATTTTATTTTAAAAGATCATACCTGTATTTGCCCCTAAACACAACAGCAACAAAAAGAAGAGGCATGTAATGAATGAAGACAAAACCCCAAACTATATTTGTACATTCTAAGGACCATAACAAAAAGTGAAAGGGATTGTTCAAAATGATAAGACCAGAACAGTAATAGACTGGCTTTCCTAAGTGAAAATGTGTTTAATATGAATTGTTATAGTTAGTAGGTTAAATATGTCAAGTAGATACTCCTGACAGAGTGAAAAGAACATCAACTTGTGGGTCAGATGCCTGCAACATTGTCATTACCTGGTTATCTGATGTAGATTTAGAAGTGTTATTCATTTATTTCAGCAAATATTTATTGATCTATCATTACATAGCAGGTACCATTGGCTACTTTTACATTCCTTTAATTGCAAAGTGAGTGGAGTCAACTAAATTATTTTGGAATGTCTTTAGCTCTAGAAATCTTCATCTAAAATTTTAATTGATATCATAATTTCCTACCTTTTGTACCTAAGAACAGAACAGCAGTGGAGTGTGATGAATTTACTAGCAGTATCTGAGTTATAAATCCTAACTGAGCACATGGAAAGTTGACAGAGAAGAAAAAAACAAAACATAAATATCAAAATGATTTAGTTAAGTGATAGAAAGCATTTCTTGGAATAGGACTACTTGAGGAATTTATCACAAGAATATAGAATGCAGATATTAAGCCATTTCTTTAAACCATTTCCGTAGACTTTAAAATGATTGATAATTGTAATTTGTGATGATACCAAATATGCTGCATGCATAGACTATCAGGCTGCAGTTAATTTATTTTAATGTGGAAATATGTTTTTAATTCAAATGAATGCATTTAGAAAATATTGCATCCATTTATAAATTTATTTCCTCAGGGTTAGCACTATACTTCCATATTTGTTAGCCAAGTTAGCCTTGCTGGACATACAGTGATGTGAAATAGGTACTGGACTCAATGTCCAGGGACCTGGACTCTCTGACTCTGGCACATTAGTTTGGATCCATTGCCTTCCATCCTCTGAGTGCCTTGGTTTTCTCACTTCTAAAATGAGGGTATTGAGTCATATGGAGATAGGACTTTGAAAGAAGAAAACCCCAAATCCCACCCAGTTACTGATCCCAATTCAAAGCTCCAGATCTTTAGGCAACATGTAGCTCTGTGTATCAGCTCTGGAAGTGACTCTTTTGTCTGGTGACTTGTAACCAAGTCACATGTTGAGTTATGTGTCATCATGTGCCCCTCCTTCCCAACATATGCTTACAATTCAGTGGTGCTTTTGACCTTGAAGCAATGATGATGCTCTCTCCCATTTGTAAAAGGAAAGAATGGGAGACACCCAGCAGTTACCCCTCTACAGATGGAATCCTGTGAAGCAGACATTGTAAAATGACCCTGGCCTAGAGTGGAGGATGTTTCTTGATGAGACTCTGATTCCTATTTTCTGAAAGGTGTTCACTCATGAATTGTTCTCTGTGCCTCTTATTCTGCCCTCTTGAGAGGACCACCTTGGTCTTCTGTCCACTGAGGCTGCAGTTGACATTGTGAACTAGGAGTGGGGCCCATTACCACATTTTGCCCTTCCTGTTAGAGTTTAGGTACAACACTTACTTTTGGGTCCAAATTTCATAGTACATGGCAACCTGGTGGTAGTTGTTGTTAGGTGTCATCAAGTCAGGTCATAGTGACCCTATGTACTATAGAACAAAACACTACCCGATGCTGTGCCATGCCCAGCACTGTGTCAGTGCTTCTCTGCTACTCATAGGGTTTTCAGTAGCTAATAGTTGCAGGAGTGGGCTGCTTGGTCCTTCTCCCAAGCCTACAGTATCCAGTATTTCCATTTGGTCTCCCATACAAGTACTAACTGGGCCTGACCCTGCATAGCTTTTAAGATCTGGTGAGATCAGATGCCAGGGTGGTATGGCTGTAGACTGGCAACTTGGTAGTCAGGTTTATGTCTTTCTTTAGAATTCTCCCTAGAATGGATTTTCATAAATCTTTATGAAATAACAGCCATTAGATTGATAAGCTGAGCTGCTGAATCTATGGCTGATCTCCTTTTCCTGACCCTAGTGCCTATGCACTCCTTCCTTTAGCCCTATGCCTTTTATGTACTTTTCTGGTGGCAGAGTCCACTTCCTGTTGGAGAGTTAATCCCATCATTTTAGTCAAGTCAAGTTTTTTGAATAAGTCTCATAAGCATTTTCCCTTCCCTTTCCCCAAGAATATATATTTTCATTTTCCTTGAATTTCTCCACTTTAAATAGTTTTCCCCCTTCTCCCTCACTATGTTGTATTTTTTTGTATTTAGCAAATTCTGTTTACAGCATCTCTAGTTTCAAATATCACATCTATGTTATAGCACTGCTAGTGCAAGTTTAGGATTCCAGGAGTATTTAAAATCTCAATTTTTAGTCTAGATTTCTCATTTCTTGGCTATTGTTTCCTAAAACTTCAGTCATTTTTTAAAATCAATTTTTGACTTCCCAAATTTTTTTCTAAGGTATAATCCTCCAGTCTGATTGTTTTCCTTTGTGACCCAACTCCAGCTTTCTCCCGCCCCCACCCTGTGTCTCCCTCTCACTGTCACTCGTAAATGATAGATACTTTGAGGTTGAGATTACTGAAACAACAGGTGCAAAGGCCATATCCTTAATCTGATGTTTTCTGAAAGTTGAGTCAAGTTCACCTATAACCTCACTAAGGCTCTTACTAACTTGTGGCTCTTCTATTTATTTGCAATATAGAACTTCCAGCTTTAATTGTGGTTGGGAGGTCTTATGGACGGGTACACACTACTTCTCACATTTCATTGACAAGAACCCAATAACTGGAAGGGAAACTGAGTACTGGAATCCAGCACAGAATAGTGCAATCGTTTCTACAATGACTCAAATATTCTCTATCTGCACTGTAGAAAATGGCAGACACTTGTCATGTGGCTATAAGTGCACCTGAAAGTTGGTTAATGCAACAAAAAAAATTTCATTTTTAATTTCGTTTCATTACAGATAATTTAAATTTAAGTAGCCTTCTGTGGACAATGGCTACCATACTGTATAGTGGTTTTTATTTTCCTAAAAAAGAGGAAATAGATTTTCTGAGCAGCAAGCCAGTGTATGCTCCAACGGTAGGTGCCAACAGATAACATTAGTGTGAATATATTTTGAGTAAATTCCCTATATGGTCTTCCAAACACTGTTCATACACAAAAATCAGAAGTGATTTACATCCTTTCTATCCAAGCATACCAGTACATATCAGCTGAGAAAACTGAACTACATACATTTTTTTAAAATATAGAAGACAAACTATTCATATTGTAAACATAGAAATGGAATTGGACATAGTAAAAGGGATCTTAGGCTGATCATAAAAGTTCCTCGTTTTCCTTTTCTCTGGTTTCATGAATAAGGAGCATGTCATTGTTCCCATTTACAATTCTGAATGAGTTACAGATAGGCTGCAGTTCTGAAGCTTTTGCATCTACAGTACTGTGTGTAGGAGAATGTCATGGGAAGGTTACTGGGGCAGTGAAGTGTGCTCTCTATTCGCTCAAGAAAATTAAATCCTACTTGATCAAAATGCAAAGCCTCTAATAGCCAAGCATGTAACAATAATCTGGAGTAGAAAATTAACTACAGAAGTAAATTTTTAGAAAATTTTAATTGCTTCTTTCTTGAGAGAACCATTTTATTTATTAGTTACATTTTATTTCTAAAAGTGAAACAAGCATTTCACTAACAAGGCTAGAAATCTTTTCAACAAAGTTTGACTTTTAGTTTTTAAATTTTTCCAAATATGTGCTCCTTGTTTATGTAGAATTTAAAATCATATTTTTGTCACAGTTATGTACTTAGAAAAAGCAGAGAATATGAGGTAGATGTGCTCAAAAATACAGTAAATGTTTAAATTATTAAAAATTATTAAAGTAAAAGACACATTGCCATTTATCTCCCTCAAAGTACTATTCTGGCTCTGAACATACTTATCCTATCTTTCTTGAGGCTTTCTGAAGCAGTACTGTCCTTTTTCATGAGTGTCTTTAGATTCATCCTCCACCATGACAACACTCTGTGTCATACATTGCTTCTCGTATGGCCAATTCCGTCAAATATAAACATGATGTATCCTCATCCACCTTATTCACCAGATTTGGCACCATGTGACTTCTTCCTCTCCCCCAAAGTCACAATCACCATGGAAGGTAAATTTTTTGAATCAATTCAGGACATTCAGGCAGCCATAGCAGTGCAGCTAAAGCTATTCATGAAATGGGACTCCAGAACTGCTTCAGAAAGTGGCAAGAACGATGGAATACGTATGTTCAAAACCAGGGGGAGTATTTTGAGGAAGATTGATGGTAATGTGTCTTTCATTCTAATAAATTTTTAAAAACTTAAACATTCACTGTATTTTTTGATTACTCTTCATAAGTATCTTTCTTATGAGCTAGTATATTATATTCCTCACACTGAAGGTAAATAATAAATAAGTCACAGCCTCAGACCTCAGGTAACTCACAAATAGTCACTTTTACACTAATGATGTAAGTCTTGCCACTAAGATGTGAGTGATATTTTTTGAAACTTCAACATTTAACCATCAGATGTTCTAAGATAGTGATTACCAAATTTTTTGGCACCAGGGACTGATATTGTGGAAGATAATTTTTCCACAGACTGGGAGGCAATTTTTTTTTTTTTTTTTTTTTTTGCAGTGGGGAATGGCTATAAATACAGCTGAAGCTTTGCTAGCTCTCTCACTGCTGCTCACCTCCAGTTGTGCAACCTGATATGGGTCTATGGCCTGGAGCCTGGGGACTCCTATTCTAAGATATCCAAAGCCACTCTCAAGGATCAGTTTGCTGAAATGTTCCCATTTATCGTGGAAGCAATATGACAAGGGGTTGAGGATGGTCACCAAATATCCTTATTCAAAGAAGTGTTGGCTGGGGTATGCTAAACTACATACAACCTTGAAATCTTAGTGGCTTTTTCAGAATGGACACAGGTTGTCCTTCTTATCACTGTACTCCAACATTGCAGTGACAGAGAAGCCTCTGTCTGAAAGTTGCTAGAGGTCTCATGCTGTCAAATAGTTCCATCAGAAAATGACAAACATCACTACTAAAGGGTAATTTATAGGCCAGAATAAATTACATGGCCCCTCTAAGGACAAGGAGGCCAAGAAGTGTAAACCTACACAACATGTAACAAGAAATACTTGTTACAACACTATTAACTATCACACTTACTTCTTGAATTTGGACTTTACTGGCTGGAGAAAATAGGAGGACTCTGAATTCTGAGCAACAGGATTCTGTTAGTGACCATGGGTTCTGAGCTAGGAGGAGACACCTTATGAATTTGTATAGACTTCACTTACACAAACTCTGAGATCCCCAAATGAAAACCTCTCAAAAGATCCCTGCAGACAAACCTCCACCACTACCAGATGCCAGAGGAAGCTTAGGTAGTCTGGTACTTATTGTCAGTCCTTTAGAATTGTCCCCCCAAAATCAACCCATGAGTTACATTAAGAAGAATGAGATAGTAGGTGCGAAGGTGATTATTGGAGCAGTCAGTGGACATCAGAAGTTGGGCATAAGGAAGAACATATTGGAGATGCCAACTTGCACCTGACGTGAATCTACCCTGATAGACTGTAGTTAAAGAGAAAGTCATCAGCTAGGACAAGAGACATGTAGAGGAGACACAAACTTGAGCCACTTAAAAAAAGTAGAGCATATTAATCACACTTGTCCATATTTTATTAGGGTGGATAACATCTTCCCAAAGATACCTGTAAGTCTTACACCCCCAACTGTGCATTTGACCTTATTTGGAAATTGTATCTTTGCATATTTATTTAAGCATCTTAAGAATGAGATCCTTCTGGACTTAGGACAGAAGAAAGCTATGAGATGATGGACGTAGAAATTAGAGTGTGTATATACATAAGCCAAGAAAAGCCAAGGATTCCCAGCAACCACAAGATTCTCCATCAGAGCTGTCAGAATGAACCAACACTGACAACACATATTTATTTCAGATTGCTGGTCTACGGATCTGTGACAGAGTAAATTTCTGTTGTATTTACTTACCCAGTTTATGGGATTTTATTATAGCCATCCAAAGAAGCAGCAATACCTTTATATGAAAGGGAGAAACTTTAAGCTTCAAAATACCCAAAAGGTAATGATAAAAACCCAATATAATCTGACAATAAAAAGTCCAAAGATGTCTGATAGAGCTGGAATGATGGAAGAGGAAGTTACAGGCAGAGAAAGAGATCCTGAATTGAAATATAGTGGTAGGATGTGTGCAGTAGGCTAGGGCTGTGGTCAGGGAAAGTTATACTTTATATAAAGAGAAACTGAAGCACTGAGAAAATGAGTGTTTCTACTACCCAAAAAGGGTTTCACAACACCTGCTTAAATTTACATTGGCAACATAATTTACATTATCATTCCCACCCTTACCCTAGTACATACGTAAGATAATAAATAAATATGCATATCTTGGACAACCAGCTTATTTGCATGTTTGAAATTCCAGCAAGATTAAGTAAAACTGCTGTCAGCATAATTCCTCAGGAAATGGATTTTGAAATGCAATCAATCAGTCCCACAGGAACATCTGAAATTAGGCTGCCCTTTCAGAGTTATCACTGGAATTTAGACAAAAAGGTCCCACTTTTGTGAGATTGTAGCCCTTCACTACAGGTTTTCCCAATGAAGAGGACATAACCTTGATAAGGCATTTTCATAAGAAAGAAGGATAAACAAGAAAAGGTTACGAGCACAGAAGGAATGGGACTTACATACATTTGGAAGGAGTAATCCAAAAGGGAGGTTGAGACTAGGCTTTGGTAAATAGGAAAGACCATTTTGGAAGAAGGAAATGGGTAGACCACTTGAGAGATTATTGAAATACTGTATGTAAGCAATGACATTTACTTAGACAAAGATGGTACTATGGATGTTGGTGAGGAATGTCCAGCTATTGAGTTGGATGTACTTTAAGTGTAGAGACAACATGATTTCTTGATTAATTCAATCCAAGGTGTGAAAGAAAGGCAGCCAAGACAGCATCAAGTCATCAGTTGCAAATGGGGAGATCTGTAGGAATGGTGAACTTGGTGTGGGAGAATCAAGAATTCAACAATGGGACATTAAAATTTTGAGATGGGTTTTCAGACATTTGGATTGAAGATCAGACACAGAAACATATTCCTCTAGCACCATAAAGGTCATGTCCAGAGCTCTGGAATCCTTTCCTTATCCCAACTGGAAGCATCGAGGCCTGGGAAGGAAAGCTATTCCCAGAAACCTAGGGAGCTCTGGTTACCACCTTCTTCTTGATATTAGTGGTTCATAATGGCAGGTATGAATGGGGTATGCAGAGAGCCCTGATGGAGGGTACCATATTGGACACAATGGTACTTATTCCTGGACAAGCTGGGAAGCCCAGAATCCCCCCTAAAAAGCACTGCTGCCTGGGCCCCACAGACTGAATCAGAGCCATTTTCAGGGCCCAGAATCCAAGCAATCCTCTCTACAAGACTCAGCTGTAGATGGGAACCAAGCTCCCTGATGCTCTAGTTATACAATTTATGGAAAATTCTACAAATTGAAACCCAATAAAAGCTTATGTTCAAGTTTAAGCACAAAACTCATAATAGCGTTCCAAAATTGAATTCAGACCCCAAAAGATGGCACCAACATATCGGCATGACAATTTTTACCACAATCTACTCTTCTTTTATCCTTGCCAACCCATGAATTAAATCGGGGTCCCATTGATAATAATCTCAATTGCACTGATTTAGAATCTTAAACTGCCTGACACACCATCTCACTTCCTAAGAGCCCTCCTCTCAGTGTTTCTGCATGGAACAGAGATATTTTGTATGCATCCACCAGTAGTCCTTTTTTAAAATTTTTTCCTTCTCTTTACTTACTTGTTAATGTCCCTGATGCCATATCTACCAGAGGCTGGGCTTTGACATTGCCACTTGTGCCCGGGCTCCCTAGAACAAAATTCTTCTGCCTGTGTGGCTTTAGGAAAAGCAGTAGAACAAGTAGGATGTGACTCAGTAAGGACCTTGGGGGATTCAGTATGGCTTTCACATGTCACTCTGTTTCACACAGAATTGTGAGACAATCTCCCCTACCTTTCATAAGATTCCAATAAACAGTGCCAATGGGTATTTCTGCCTGATTTCTGAACCTGTCTAATTAGCAACGAAGCAGGGGTTCTGGAGCTCTATTTGTAAGAGAACTTTTGGCTAAAAAAGACTGAGATGAGGTATCTTGTGCAAATTTTGGGGGGAAGATTTGATAACGTGAAGGACATATGCTCCTCCCACTCTCATCACCCACCCCAACACCTTGCGCTGTGTACAATGAAGGAGCATGGCTTGTACTTTAGCGCCTCGTAGAGCTTCCAGTGAGAAGAGCCCCTTCCTCCTAGGAGTTCAGATCCAATTGAGAGAGTGACACAGGAGTCAGGTTTAGGAGATTAAAATGTCAGTTTTATAACTAATAAGAGCCAGGCTGGATCAGACAGTTTCATCAGTGAGAGGCCCTGCAGGTGACCCACAGCTCTGAATAAACTTGGAGCCTGTCCAAACACAAGAAGAGTGGAAGGGGCTGATCAGCCAAGGCCTGGCTCATCTCCCAAGGTCAGGTAATCACTGGCCAGAAGAGGAACAGGGTGCAAGGCCAGAGGCTGGTCAATAATAGAAACTTCTCCATGTAGGAACACCAGGCAAGACGTGCCACCAACCCTCCAAAGGGCTCAGATGGTAGCCCTTGGAATCTGGTGGAGAGCGTGCTCTCCCACATCCGTTTTCCTTCCAACAAAATGCACAGCACCCTTCAAGGCCACAATCCACATCTATTTGAAACCAAAGTCCTTATCTTTATCTTCATGGTATACTCCCTTCCTGGAATGTCTGCTATGTCACAAGATTCCAATAATTATCTCCGGTAATCAAAATAATTATTTTCACCCTCATCACTCTTTTAGTCATGAATAAGTTTAGATTACTAAACATACCTCTGCTAAAAGTGGCATTAAATACACATACATCAGAATAGTCCAAGACACGTGCCACATTCTTCCTGCAACATATTTCAAAATGAAAACTGAACTGGAAATTTCTTCTACTCCTGTGCCCCACAGAGTAAGTGTGCTAGAGAACACTTCTGTCATCAATCATGGTCAGAGGTCGAGTCTGCAAGCTGAAGGCTTTAAAAGCTGGTCTGTGTTTTAGAGAGGTAATACTTACCTGGGTCAAATAAGCACTCTAGAGTACTGATTTCTTTAAAATAAACCTACACTGACTAAAGAAATTTGCACTTAGTATGACTGCCTAGTGTTCTGGGTCTTCTCATTTTTAAAAACCAATTAACAGAATGTACAACACCTTTTAACAATGGCTTGAGAACTCACTATAAAATATAACAATTCAGTATCTTACAATGCTAGAAAAGCTAGCCTTAATAAATTAAGTAATCAATAGCATATTTTAGGATGCACCCAGATGAATTTTACAGATGACAAAATTCAGCTGGCTGAACTAATTACAGGAACTTAATTTACAAGGTTTATAAACTAACTTATTTATAAAATTAATACCTATATATGTGTATATAGGGGCTGGGGTTTAGCTCAGTAGGTAGAGCACTGTTTTGCACTCTCTGAGGACCTGGATTCGATCCCCAGCACTGCAAAAATAGGAGAAGGATGTGTCAGCCCACTCCTAAAGCAGTCCAGAAACAATCAGCCAATGAAAATTCTATGAGGGTCACTATGAGTTGGACCTGACATGATGGCACCTAATAACAACAACAATGTATTTATATGTAAATAAAATATGTATATATGTATATAAAATGTCAATATATGCATATAAAATACACATAGAAATACACACACACACACACATCAGCAGGGCCTGGCAGAACAGATTAATTCAGTGGTTCAACCCCACCTCTAGGCACCAGTGCATTCTGTCTTTTTCTTCTGTCATTTTTATTACATTGTTTTTTCTACTGAGGCTTGTCACTTTCTATTCTCAATATTGCTGCCATAGCACCAAGCATAACTTCTTTACACACGGAAAAAGAATGGAAGAAAGCAAGCCCCATTCTCAGATTCATTATTAAGAGAGAAGATACTTACTCATGTCTCATTGGCCAGAATTCTTTTGCCTGACTTCTCATAAGCCAGTCAGTGGAGAGAATAACAGGCTTTCCATGACTGGCTTCAACCCCCTTGAAGCACAAGATGGCTTACCAGCACACTTATCAGCAAAGCTGGTTTTCAGTTAGCATGGAAGAAGCACTGGAAATATTTTTTGATTAGGAAACCAATTGCATCTGATGCATTAACAAAATACCATCAGTGGAAAAGCTATCTGGTGCCTTCCATTTCAGTGTGTTTAAGCATATACATACAAATGTGATTCTTGTTGCAGCCAGGACAAAGTGGCTTTGGTATTATACAACAGTAACAGAAGGGAATTTTTGTTAGTAAATATATTTATAAAAATTCAAATCGTTCAATCTGTGTGTTCTCTGAGTCACATATTGCTGTTTCTGACAAGTGTTGGATTATTGCTTTGCTCTGTCAATATGTTTAGAGCAGAGATAACCAAAATCCTTCAGCAACTCTGATCAAGGGGCCATAATTCTTATGGACTTAGGTTTTGACATTCCAATGTATTCAAAAGTACCTATAATTTCCTGACACTAACCACTAGGCTGATCTTTCCTGAGCTTCTTAAATATGTATTTGTCTTTGGGAAACCAATATTCAACAATCCTTTTACTCATTCATTCTGTGAAGAGTCTTATGGTGTCTACTATGTCCCCAACACTGTCACAAGAACTTGGCATGGGCATATCCTAGGCTCATTTCTGGTTCAGTGGAAGGAATTCAGACAGGCTGCAGTGTCATGCCCGTGAGCTTGCTAAGTTTCCCACAAGCCATAAGAGCACACAGCTCCCATGGCTCTCAGGAGGCAGCAATGAAAAGTAGGCTTTCTGGGGAACCTGATATTGGTGATACCTCCTGAAGGATGAGGATGTCAAGGGGCATCATAGACAGAGGAAGAACCATGTAGTCAGGCACAAAGAGATGGCAGAGACATTGTATGTTTCAGTAAGGGTGTGGAGTTCATGGGGATGGAATGGTAAGGGTGATAAGATGGGCATTGGCTAGGGAGGTAGGCACATCTCGAAGGGATTTTTCAATGGACGAGTGACTCCTCTTTTCTCCAGCCTACGCTGTACACCAACCGTTGTCTCATTATTCAGCAAACACATCTGTTAAGTATTTCTTACAGGTCTAGTGCGCACGCGTGAAAATATAAATCTTATAAGATCAAGTCTCAACATAGTACTTTATCAGATGAATCCTGTTTCTTACATCCTTTATCTCTCTCTTCTATCTCCTTCTCCCAACCTACAAATATGTTCAAGTTTTTTTTTCACTTAAAAATTTCTCTCTTCCTATTACTCCTCTTCAGAACTGAATGCTACTTGTTTTCTTTACTTTGCCACCCAAGTTCCTGAAAGACTATTGTAGACGTGCTTTCTTTCTTTTTCCTTTTTTTGGTAGGGTTAGAGGAGGGATAGAGATTCAGTCTACAGCCCAGGCTGGCCTCCAGCACATGTTCCTCCTGCCTCAGCCTCCCAAGTGCTAGGATTACAGATGTGCACCACCACACCCAGCTCTCACCTCTGCATATTTTATTAACTCCTCAGCCTATCACAATGGTTTCTACTCCTGCTAACTCCTGCTAAAGAACTCCAAGGTGCTATTTTGGGTTCTCTTTCTGTGGGTTTTAACACTGTTACTCATCCCTTTCTCCCTGAAACACTCTTCTTTTGAATTCTACAACCACCTTCTCTTTCCCCTCCCTTACTTATGTGTGCTATCATTTCTGCCAGCACTTTTACAGTCTCCTCCCTCACACCCCTCCTCTCCAGGGCTGGTGCTCCCTCCTCTGTTCTCTTTATTCATTTTCTCTTCTTTCTTTCTAATTTCTCCCATGATCCTACCCACAGTCACACCTCATGATGGGCTGATGATTCCAAACCAGGTTCCAGGACCTGGCTGCACTACCAAACTACAGACCTTTATTTCCAACAGCTTCCAAAGTAACAATCCAGAGGTCTGAAGGCTCCTCTCATTTAAGGCATCTGAAGTTGAACTTAGTACCTGTTTCATACACTGTACTCAGAGTCTCCAATACCATAATGTGGCTTAAGAGCACTAAGTGAACAACCTACAGCATGAAGGAAAATACTCTCAAACAAGGGATTAACATCCAAAAATGTTTTTAGTGTCCAACTTTTTGAATTGCTAATGTATTCCGCATATCAAGGAATTTGAAAAGCTGAACACCAAGGGAAAAAAAAAACAATCCAATTAAAAAGTGGGCTAAAGAACTAAACAAACACTTCTTAAAAGAAGATGTTCAAGTGGCCAACAAATACATGGAAAATGCTCAATTTCATTCGTCATCAAAGAAGTGCAAATCAAAACCACAAGGAGATATCATCTCAGCCCAGTTAGAATGGCTATTATCAAAAAGACAAGAAATAACAGATGCTGGAATGGATGCAGAGAAAACTCTTATACACTGTTGGTAGGAATGTAAATTAGCAGAGCCATTATGAAAAACAGAGTGCAGATTCTCAAACAACTAAGAATTGAACTACCACATGATCCAGCAATTTCACTACTTGTTATACACTCAGAGGAGATAAAATCTTTATACTAAAAAGACACTTGAACTCCCACGGTTATTACAGCGTTTTTACAAGGGAAACTGTAGAAGCAACTCAGATGCCCACCAGTGAATGAATGGATAAAGAATGTGTGATGTATTTACACAGTGGAAGACTATTTAGCCATAAAAAAGAATGAAATCATGTCATTTGCAGCAACATGGATGGAATTAGATATCATTACGTTAAGTGAAACAAGTGAGACACACAAAGTCAAATAACACATGTTCTCACTCATTGGTGTAAACCAAGAAGAATGGAATGAAATAGTAGTCACTAGAGATTGTTAGGGGTGGTGGACAGCAAACTGAAAGTAATCCATGAGGCTCAACTGTAGCCTAATTAGCTTTTTTTATTCCTCATAGGTGTAGAGTATGTGCAGGCATAGCACTCTGGTATGTGATCCTGCCTGAGCTCAGAAGACAAGCAGGGTTGGCCTGGTTAGTCCTCGGATGGGAGACTGCCTGGGACTAGCAGGTGCTGCAGGCTAGGGAGAAGGACTTGGCAATCCACTCCCAAAACACTCCACCATTGAAAACCCAATGAATAGCAGGGAAGCACTGACAATAGTGCCAGGCATGGCACAGTGTCAGGGTGTGTTTCATTCTGCTGTACATAGGGATATTACAAGTCAGACCAGACTCAATGGCACCTAACAACAATAACAGGTGTAGGGTGCAGCTGGGGTTTAGCTCAGTTGATAGAGTGCTGCTCTATACTCTCTGATGCCCTGGGTTCAATCCCCACCACCACAAAAACTGAGGAAAGACCTGGCAGCCCACTCCTGAAAACAATCCCAAAACAATCAGCCATCAAAAACCCTGTGAATAGCAGAGAAGTACTGACATAGTGGGGCTGGAATTTAGCTCAGTTGGTAGAGCGCTGCGCTGCAGTCTCTGAGAACCCGACTTCAATTCCCAGCACCACAAAAATGAGAGAAGGGCCTGGCAATCCACTCCCAAGGCAACCCCAAAGCAGTCAGCCTTTGAAAACCCTAAGAGGGTTGCTATGAGTTGGATACCGACTCGACGGCACCTAACAACAACAACAACAACAGACATAGTATCTAGCATTGCACGGTGTCAGAGAGTGTTTCATTCTTTCCTATATAGAATTGCTATGAGTCTAACCTGACTCCACAGCACCTAACAAAAACAAGATGTAGGGTGGGACTGAGCCCAAAATGCATTAGCAATTTCTGGCTGCCAGGGTCAGCCTTTTATAGATGGTGGTAGAAGGAGGGGGAGAGTGATCTCTGGACCAACCAATTTCTCAGGCTGTCTCTCAGGTTCTCAAGATCTCTGGACCTCCAGATCATCTCTGTCTCTCCACTTTCCTTATGCTGTGTTCAGGGTATGTGCTGTGCTGCAAATTCTCAGAAAACTTGGGACTATGGACACTCTGTTGCATTAGGAGCTACAATACCTCCCAGTGTTATTGGCAAATCAGCTTGTAAACACTTTTCTTAGGGGAAGGGGCCCTCCCCACAGAAATGTTGTTCAGTGAACCCTTATAGAGATGAGGCAGGATTAGAGGGATGATAGGAAGAAAAAATTCAGCAAAGGGCACCAAAAACAGAGTCAAGAAATTACTCATAGTTCTTCTTTATTATAGGAGGGTAACTACTGGGCAAAATCACCTATGATATATTTCAAAATGACCAGAAAAGAAGAGTAGGAAATTCCCAGCACATAAAAATGACTAACTTTTACAGGTATGGAACTGTTTATTACTCTGACTTGCTTAATATACATTGTACACATGTACTGAATTACCATAATGTACCTCATAAAGATCTACAAGCTTTAAATTTTTTTAAAATCTTGAACTCTGTATAATGATGGATGACGGTTCAATTTGTGAAATCCTGGGTTAGACTAGTTTATAAAATAGAGAACAAATGGCCAAGTGCCATGGCACACACCTGTAATCCCAGCAAATCAGGAGACTGAGGCAGGAGGATCACAGGTTCAAGGCCAGAGGCACCCTGTGTAACGAAGAAAGACCCTGGCTCAAGATAAAAATTAAAAAGGGGGCTGGAATGCAGCCTAGCATGTGTGAGGAGCACTTGCCTAGCATGTGTGAGGCTTTGAGTTCAATCTCTAGCCCTGAAAACAAAAACAAAGGCCACCAAGGGGAAGAATGTTAAGAAATTAAGCTAATAGGCTAGTGGTGGCTCTCACGTCTACAAATTCTTTCACTCACTACCCTCCTACCACCCCCAGACATATATCTTCATTTCTTGATGATTTTTAGCATCTGGCTTGTTGCCACTCTCTTCACCAAGGGAATAGCTTCATTCTTGCAAATCCCACCCTCTCATAGATGATCCTGCTGATACTAGGCTTCTCAATTCCTTGAACTCCTCTTTGACAACAATTGTTTTCTTCACAGGCCTTCTGCTCCTCATTCTCATGGTCATAATGTACCAATAGTCTCTACCCAACCCTAATCTCTACCCTGACCAACATTCCCTATCATCCCAGCTCACTCTTCCTGGTGCTTCAATTTTTCCAGTCCCTCAATCTGTAAGAGATTTCCAATCCATGGATCATATCACTTCCTATCTCTCTCACTTTTCTGATGTTATTTGTCTTCATTTTACCCTGATTAAGTTCCATGGGCAATCATGGTGACCACTCCTTTGCACACTCTGTCAGTTCCCCACACACTCCATGCCACACCCATGACATTGAACTTGGCTGTAGCAAAGCCTGTAGCTGCATTAACTTCCACGTCCATGAACTTCAGCTGGGTTCAAAGTGTTGCCCAGCAATCCTTCCACACTGTCCTCATTCACTCATTGCCCTGCTCTCCTGGAACATGTTTTCTTTATTTCAGGATGTCTGACTGCGGCTGAGCTTGTGAGGATGCCCTCACTCTCTTCCTTGGGCCTTAGCTCTTTAGTCTACCTTCCATCTAACATTTGTGTGTTGTTTTCCCTAAGGCCTTGCTCCAGAAGATGAGCATTCTACCCACATACATAGCAAGCTCTTAGTGCTGGAAATGAAGAGTCCCTAGGAAGCCCTAGGCATACCTCCTCTGGTCCATACCACCTAGATTGCTGTAATGTCCCCTGCTGGCCTTCCTATTTGACCCATTTTCCCTGTTACCTATAAGAATACTCAGCAGAATCATTAGAGGGAAACATTTAAAACTTAGGTCAGAATTTATGATTTCTCTCCTTTGTGTTCTGTAATGGGTCCCCAAGCTGTTCAAAGTAAAAGTCTAAGTTGTTACAATAGCTGGCAGTATGACCTGACTTCCCATCACCTCTCCAGCCTCATTCCCTGTGCCTCACCCACTCATTGATTCTACTTTGGCCATGCTGACTTTCTTCCTTAAACCCTAAACCATGCTCTGCCGTCAACCAGTTGCACTGGCTCTTCCTTATGCCTGAAAATCATTCAGAGATCAGCAAACTCCTTCAGTATTTGCAAGTTTTGCTCCCATCACCTCAATTAGGACTATACTGATAATCCCCTTTAAAACTACAGCCTTCTGTCAACCCCTTAAAATTCCTCTTCATGTGTACCCTGCTCAACTTTTCTTCTTACCACAGTATGTATCTCCTTCTATTATATCATAAAAAGTGATGATTTGCTGCATGTCTCTACTCATGAAAGGATGGTATCTTTATTTTCTTCACTGATGAATTCCAAGGGACTATATGGCCCCTAGTGCACAGTAGGTACAGATCACCTGCCTTAAGGCTACATATTCTGCATTGGGTGAACGAATGGCGAGTGGATGGTAAGGCATGGAGAATTCAGGAAAAGGCAAATTAACATGGGTGCATGTCTACTGTGAGTGGGCTGCAGGAGGGATTGGAAAGATGATAATGAAAAGAATTGTTCCCATTCTCATGAAGATGGCATTGAGAGCAGGTGGGTGAGAAAGGATAGAAAGAGCGATGGTGGGTGGGAACCAAAGCATTACACCAATGTAGGTGGAAACTGGCAAGCCCCAGTTTGGAAAGGCCAGCGATGCTAGGAAAAGGGACAGCAGTCAGACGAAATTCAGCATGGAGAAAGAGGAAAGGCCTCTCAAGGACATGAAGCTTTGGGGAGTTCCAAAGGCTGCACAGGAGTGACCCAAATCAAGAAGGGAAGGAAGTGCACTGCAGGGGACAGGGAGCAAGAAGGAGCTGTGCATGAGATCCATCAGCACATTCCAGGAACAGATGAAGGCTCTGAGTGGGACTTCAGAGAGGCCAGTGGTGAGACGTGAGTCTGGGGCGGTGAGCTGAACAGATTTCACTATATTTCATACTTTTCCCAAATCCAGTGAGAGAGCATGGGGCAAATCAAAATTCACTTGGGAGCTTTTAGCTCTATCTACGCTTTTACCATATCTGCATTTCTAGTTCTAACTCAGTTTTAGGCCCGTGGGGAATGCCTGGCCTACGTGTCTAGAATCAATGAGCACCTCATCTGAGGTATAGAATATAAAGTGAGTTTGAATGTATTTTTCATTTTGGTTGTTTGAGTTGATGCATTCTCAATCAAATAGTGACAATTTGGGGAAAACTTTTTGATTCCCATTTTAGTTCACTTTTATCTTTACAAAGAGGGGAGAATTTCCAGAACACTCCAGATCACATTGAGCAATCACTGTGGATTATAACAGCAGATCACAGCTGTTTCATCCAATAGAAGTGCAGAAAATGCACCTTGTTCCCATTGGCCCATACTTTCCATTGTAGCCCAAACTGTTCTTCAGAACTAGAAAGCCCTGAGGCCCCTTAACTACATTTTGTTCACTGACATTCTCTGAGCATTCTGAGCATAGCCTAGGGCCCAGAAGACTTTCAATACACATTCAGCAATGTCAGCTGCTGTAGCAGAGAATTCCAAAAGGCCCCAGTGGGGATGCTTCACATTAAAACTTGGCTGCATTCTCTGGCAGGGTGATTTCTGTCGCCACCTTACATTTTGATCAATGCATAGGGTATATGTGGGTTCCAAGCCTGGAAGTGAGTTTTCCAAATGGATTTCCCATCAGAATGCCACCATTTAGTTTTGAAAGAACTTTTTAACATAAATATATAAAAATACATCTGTCTGAATGCTTGTTGTTGTGTGGAGCTGTTTTTCTTGTGGGGATGTTCTAACAGGATTACTTTTGCTCTTAAGATGCTATTGAATTAAAGGACAAAATCATCACCAAGTTCAAATTGTTCCTATCTCTAGATCATATGCAAGATAATTTTCTAGGTACCTATAAAAGATAGGTGCAAAATGTCATGAAGTCTGTATCTGAGTTTGATTTTAGTTCTAGAAATTGCTGGTTGATGAATCTTAGAAAAAGAACTTTACTGCTAAGCCTTTATCAGTTGCTCCTTTCAACTGTAAACTAGTTTTACAAGCCTAGACTTGCTGGATTGTACAGAAAGAGTTATAGGTAAAATATATGGGGCTTGAGTGTGACTCACATGTGGTATTATCATCAATGTATTTTTAAGTACTCTTGGCCTGGAATTTTGCTTCAGCTCATACCGCAGTGGCACCAAGAGTACCTATGTTAAAGGTTTCACAATATGAAGTCAGAATGACTTATTTCTCGGTTTTCCTCATCATGAGCCCATGATTTAAGTGTTTTGATTGTTACAATCTTTATTTATGTATTCCAGTGCTGCTTTGGAACTTGGCATGCAGCATATTTCAGAGAACTTTTCCTACAATATGAACTTTGTGCAGATAACATTTTATCCATCAGCATTGTACCATGTCTGTACTATAGAAGGCCCTCAATAAACATTGGAGGTTACCTACAACACACTCTGATTTAATTATGTTATTTTCAGCATTGACTTCCGCTAGGAATTATTAGTTTGATGAAGTACAGAAAGAATTGAAGCTCATTCATACTCTTCTATGTTAAACTGATGAATTTGAAGTGAGTTGAAAATAGAGGCTGGAGGGCAGAACACCAACAGACTGACTTTTTATTACCAGAGTGCCATTCCTCACTGAGGTTAATTGTCTTAGAGGCATCTCAAACTCTGTTATTTCTGGATAGAAATTTTGAGACTAATTTTCACCTCACCAAAAGAAGATATGTTGAGGCAAATAGGCATGTAAAAAGACTCTCAAAGCCAGGTATGGTGGTATGCACAAGTAATCCCAGCACTCAGGAACTTGAAGCAGGAGAATCACAAGTTCAAGGCCAGCCTGGGCTACATAGCAAGACCCTTTGGAGGGGGAGAGGGGGAGAGAGGGAGGGAAAGAGAGAGAAAGACTGATTCTCAACGCTATCATTGGGAAAAATGTAAATTGAAATCAGAATGTAATACAGTATACTACACAGCTATAAGAATGTCTAAAATTCAAAAGACTGACCATATCAAATGTTGATAAGTCTGTGCAGAAACTAGAACTCTCACACCACTAATAGGAATATAAAATGGTTATAACCACCTGGGAAAACATTTTGGCAGTTTCTTAAAATACCAAACATATAACTACTTAATGATGCAGCCATTTCACTTTTAGTTATTTATCCAAGACAAATGAAACTTTATGTATAGACACTCCCATGTGTCTGTCAGCTTGCCATACTGTAGAGGCTTGTGTGTTGCTGTGATGCTGCAAGTTATGTCACCAATATTTCAGATACCAGTAAGGCCACCAACGGTGGACAGATTTCAGCTGAGCTTCCATGTGAAGAGAGACTAAGGAGAAGAACCCCACAACCTACTCCCAAAACAATTAGCTATTAAAAACCTTATGAATGGTAGAGAAGTACTATCAAATATAGTGCTGGAAAATGGGCCCTCCTAGGCTGGAAGGCACTCAAAAGATGTCTGGGGAAAACTTGACTCTTCAAAGTAAAGTTGATCTTCATAATGGGAAGCCTGTGGGACCTCCTTTTGCTGATGTGACATGACTCAAAATGAGAAGAAACATAGTGGCTGCACAAATGGGCTCAGACATGAAAAGATCATGTGCATGGTACAGTGTTTTGGTTGGTTGCACATAGGGTCACTCTGAGACAGACCCAACTCAATGACACCTAACCAAAACATGTATAGACAAATACTTATCTACTTATGGCTATGTTTTTGATCATAGTCCCAAATTAGAAACAATCCACCCAAATGTTCATAAACATGAATAAACAAAAAATTGCAATAGAACCATATAATAAAAAGAAATAAACTATATATACAATATAATTGATGAATCTCAAAATAATCATGTTCATTGAGAAATGCAAGGCCTTCACACACATATACCCAAGGTACATAGTACATGATTCTATTTATATAAAATTCTAGAAAATGCAAACCAATCTCAGTGATAGAAAACAGATTACTAGTTGTCTGGGGACAGAAGTGAAGATAATAGGCAAAGAAACAAAAGGCATGAAGAGACTTTCAGAATACTGTTGATTTTCTTGACTATGGATATGATTTTATGGGTTTATACATATGTCAACATTTATTAAATTATATTTCATGTCACATTTCTCAATAATTCTTTGAAAATTGGAAAATATATTTTGTTAGTTTTATATTTGATGCTTAAATTATATCAACTTAGAAAATAAAATGATGAGTGAAATAATGCAAAAAAGGGTATCAAAATGAGAAACTGAATCACAGATTCAATTTACAGAGAGATTTACAGAAACACAAACTAGATTAAAAATGGGTCACAGGATCATGTCCTTTGTGAAACATTTTCCTATTATCCATACTAATGGAAATAATTAAACTGGATTAATGGGAGAACAAATCTCATTATCAGCAAAACACAAAAAGTTAACTATCATGATTTTGTTGCACTAGTATGAATATGCTTAATCATCTCTGATGTGAGAACTCTGCAGGTACTCAGAAGATTCAACCTGCATCCCATGCAATGAAAGCATATGAAGCATGTGACTGTTAGGAACAGGAACAAAGCTGTAACTCAGCATAGCTCCTCCCTGCACCTCTCACTTCTAAGGTAAGGAAATAGTTAGTCAGTGAATTAGAAATGTTAACAGAAGTGATTTAGACCTTAGCAGAAATGATTTAGACCTTCAATAGTCCCAGGGATATCTTTCACGCAAGCACCTATCACCTCTTTTGCCACTAGGAGAAATGAATCTTCTTGCATCTGATCCAGGGAAAAGAAAAGAATGCAAATAGAAGTCTCTGAGCAACGTTGGAACTTAACATTAGGTAGGCAAATCTTTAATTTTTCAAAGAAGACTCCACTCTGGAGGGATGAAAAGCCAGCAGAAGGGTTTAGTGATTGAATTCTCTTGGGGAAGAAAGCTATCAGGACTCAGTAGGAAACCAGGACCTAATCAACCAGGTCTGATCCCAAACTGACCCAATTCTTAGAAAAAAATTGGAAGTAATGTTAGAACCTACTCAAAAGCACAGTCAAAAGAAATCTATATACATATATACCGCAGAAGGAAGGGTACAAGTCCATGCAGTTTTCTCTGGAAGGGGTCTCACATGACAAAAGCCTCTTTAGAAGCTAATATCTTGCCTTTGACTCTTGGGGAAGATTCCAGAAATAGACCTTTTATATTTCCAAAGTTGGGAAGAGAAATGTAGATAGTGATAAATAATTATTATATGAGAATATTTGTCAATCTCAGGCTTGGCCAAGAGAGCACAGGCTAATCATCATTTTTTTTATTAGGATAAAATAGGTTTATATTGGAATTTTAGCCCTTAACTGGAAGCATTTCATTTAGTCTATATGAATGTAGAAATACTGCAATCTGAAAAGACCCAACAGATACTCTTAACATTTTTGTTGTTGTTGTTAGGTGCCATCAATTGGGTCCAACTCACAGCGACCCTATGTACAACAGACAAAACATTCTCTGACACTGTGTCATACCTGGCACTATGTCAGTGCTTCTGTGCTATTCATAGGTTTCCAATGGCAGATTGTTTCAGAAATGGGCTGCCAGGTCCTTCTCCCTAGCCTGCAGCACCTAGGATTCCCATCCAAGGACTAACCAGGCCAACCCTGCTTAGCTTCCAAGATCAGGGGGGATTAACATTTTTAGAATATAGTATATTGTTTTCTGAACTCAGAAACACAATGAAGACAGAAACCATTAGTTAAATATATAAGCAATTAGATTTGTCATAAAAGTGCCAGTTTAGGTAAACTTACTCTGAGGCAGATGGTGACTGATTCTTAGACACAAGATAGAGAATAAAATTACCACTACAGCCTGAAGCTAAGAAAATGCAGGACAAATTTGGATCAATTCACTAGCTTCATTACTCCATAACATTTCATATTTCTAATTAGCACTCTTTCCATTTCCCACAAAGAAAACAAAGTTCTTTCTGCTCAGAAATGGTCTCTAATCAGTATTCATTAGTTTATAAGGTAAAAATGAGTGCTCTGAGTTGCTCTGGTAAATTCTTAAGTTTATCAATTTGCTTCTTGTTTTGTTTAAATGGGTTTCTCACTGATTTTTTTTTTAATTTTTAAATGGATGTTAATTTAAAAAACTTTTTTTTCACTGTTATTTAGAATAATATATTCAGGTTTTGTTTTTAAAGTTTGCTCAAATAGACTCTAATTGCTTAAAGTTCATTCTAGAAAATCAAAATGTACTGAGACTTAAATAAAATTAACCTTTGTTAATGGGCTGTTATCCAAACACAATGGTGGTTTATTTTCGAAGTTCGCACTTGCTTCAAATGGAGTCTTTTCATTTGTACCAGATTTCTGAGCCCTTCTAGCAGTCATTATGATTCATAAAGCAGATATAAAGCAGATAGAAACAATTTGCCTGGAAGAAAGCTGGATAGGATTCATTTATACTTTTAGGCACTCACACTCAAAATACTCACATGCCACTCAGGTACAATTACACAGTTCAGAGTCTGTTTAAAAAAAAAAAAAAAAAAAGCAGCTATCCTGCCCAGAGTAAAAACTCTTTTTAAAAAAGAAAAACTGTCATTTGGACAATGAGAATTCAAGTTGCTAATTGGCTGACATTGGATTGAGGAAATTACCCAGGTGAGTCCAATTTAATCATAAAGGTCCTTATAAGTGGAAAAGAGAAGACTAGTCAGAGTAAGAGAAAAACTGAAGATGCTACAGGGATGGCTTTGAAGTTGGAGGAAGGGACCACATGCTGAAGAATGACAGGTGTCCTCAAGAAGCTAGGAAAAGCAAGTAAACAGATTTCATCTAGAACTTCCATAGGAATGTAATCCTGCCAACATATTGATTTTACCCATTGAGACCCAATTGTGACTTCTGACCTTGAGAACTGTAAGATAATAGGTTTGTGTTGCTTAAAGCAACTACCTTTTGGTCATTTGTTACAGCAGCAATGGGAAACTAATACTGATAATATATATGGTAACATCTTGAGATCCCTTCCAGACTCACTAACATCATTAATCAAACCTTTGTTTCTTTCTTTGGTAATCCCACTCTAAGCACCTGCCTGGACCCAGGAACAGTGTTAAAGGGGCCAAAGAGCATTGCCCCTGCCCTCCAAGAAGCTGACAATCTAGCATTGGAAATAGACTCATAAGCACACAGACATAGTATATGAAATAACTATTTTATAAATTACATTTAATATGCTTTGGCAGAACACTGCTTATATAATTACCTAGGCTTCCCAAATCAAAAACAAACCTCTTAGAACTGTGCTCCACAGCTTATCTGAATAGTGAGAACAACACATTTCACCAAACATAATTTCAGGAAGAAAGACAGTGCTTTTTAATGATGTACCCAGTTATTACTAATTAGGTCTTTAGTTCTAGGATCAGTTTTGCTAACAAAAAGCTGGAGCAGAGACTATATCACAGGCAATCTTTAGGTGTAGCAAGAGTTTCCAGGGTCCTTTGTCAGCCAGTTATAGGTTAGTAGGGATCCATTAATTCCTCTCATAGGTGATTTTAGCTATAGGTGAAACTGCAAAGTAAACTACCTTTGTGCCCTATGTTTTTGCCCTTTTCAAAAATGTTTTTATTCTAAACTTCCCTTCCCACTTACTCACAGATTCTCTTTATCTAGTCCTCCTTTATTTCTTCTGTGTTGTAGAAATATTATCTAAAAGTAACAAATACTCAGGATTATTGATTTGATCCTATGCGTTCAAAGCCTACAAAAATGACCAATAATGAATTCTCACCAAAGGAATTAATTATTACAGGTATAATATCAAGCACTGTGATCTAGGGGAAGGAAAAAGCTAGGTACAAATTTCAACTCAAACCAGAGTAGCATGTCTATAATCCCAGCACTCAGGAGGCTGAAACAGCAGAGCAGCTTTGTGGCCAACCTTGGAGAGACTCAGTCTCAAAACAAAACAAACTAACTAAAAAAGAGTCAATCTTGTCAAATCTTATTTTGAGTCAGCCATTCCAACTAGATCAATGAAAAGATTGCAGAACAAAATCACTACTAAAGTATGGTTCCTTGAACCCAAATATGTATGTTAAAAGTGAAAAATATTTACAGGCGAATAATATTCATAACAATTCTAAATAAATTCTAAATATAAAACAGGCAAAATAAAGAAATGAAAAGGTGACCTATATCTAGAAAATAACTAATGATGCATCTTAGAATTAACTGAGTTTTGACATGAGCATGTTGGAACAATAAGTACTATTTTTGAGAAAGCATCTAATCTTTGTGGCTGAGATTATAAGAATTATCTTCATCATCAATTAATACAATTTCCTCTCTTTTTCATTTTTGCCAATTGGTTCAGAAATGCTCATCAAATTACTCTCAATTCCACTACTAAGCAAGTGGTCTTTTATAATTATAATAATGAACCTAAGTTTTTTTAAAAGTGCTTTTCTCTTCTCAATCGTACAGTGACCTTAGAAAGAATTTTCTACATGGAAGGCAAAAAAATTTGCTTTTCATAAAACTAAATAACATACTAAATAATTAACCAAATGGTTGTTAATTTTATACATTATTCTATCATTAATTCTTTGATAGATACATTGGCTCCAAGACAGTTTTCTTTTGATAGTTTTTGTTGGTAAAATAACTGGAAATAATAATCATTCCACTTATGTTATTAGATTAATATTATCCCATAATATTATAGCAATAAAAGCCTACAGGCTTAAAGTATGAAACTTTCTATTAAGACTATGAAGTTACCAGAATTACAATGTTCCTTCTATTCTCAAAAATCTAGATAATAGGAATATGAACAATGACTGAATATTCTTATTTTTGAGAGAAAGAAATTAAATGAAACACAATTCACCCCATTTTCAATTGTTCTAACTTAACTTTCAGAAGTCATTAATAATAACCACTGTCATAAAACTTCTTCAAGAGAAAAATAATTCAGAGGAGAAGATGGTCTTCTATAATAGCCTTCTACATTGAGGAAAAACAGGAAGTACTAAGGTTAGGAAGCAAAGAAAAGGAACCAAAATAGTTTGTTAGACACATAAATAATGAAGATAGATGTGAAGGAATTGACTCTTTAGCTATATTTTGTTCATCTATTTTTGGCCAGAAATGTCACAAATCTTATTTATGGTAAAAGAATCAAATGATAAAATCCTTATGAAAGGAAGAAAACACCAGATACTTGCTGTAAGGCCCCAACCCCCACGGTCTGTTACCCACAGATAAAGAACCCTTAAGAGAACTACATGACCAACCCACCCCCAGAAAGAGAAACATCTCCAGCAGCAGTACCCGAGGCAAAAAAATCCCACCAGACACCAAGAAGTCTGAGACAAGAAGTCAGCAGGATTGCATCAGCCAGTTCCACTTTTGCAGAAGCTACTTCCCCCTCTTATGCTCATCCCCCCCCAGACCCTATAAAAATAACTCCCCTTCGGCAGGCAGCTGCTGCTCCTCTTAGTAGGACCAGTTGGCCTTCACCAAAATGCTTATAATAAAAATCTTTTGCTTGACATACAGCCTAGTGTGATGATATGATCTTTCTCCACTTGGACCTAACACTTACCTTAATTTGTTTGTGCTGCCATAGCAAAATACCATATAATGAGTAATTTATAAATCATAGAAATTTACTTCTCACAGATCTGGATGTTGGCAAGTTCAAAATCAAAGCACAAGATACTTGTTGTAAGGTGCCAACTCCCATAGCCTGTTACCCACAGATAAAGAACACTTAAGAGAACTAAGCGCCAGGTGCAGTGGTGCACACCAGTAATCCCAGGGGCTCAGGAGGCAGAGGCAGGAGGATTGCAAGTTCGAGACCAGAGGCAGTCTGCGTAATTTAGCGAGACCCTGTCTCAAAAGGTAAAAAATGGGCTGAGGGTGCAGCTCAGTGGTCCAGCACTTGCAGAGCATGCAAGCGCAAGGCCCTGGGTCTGACCCTCAGTACCACCAAAAAAAAAAAAAAAAAAAGAATACTTAAGAGAACTAGATGACCAACCCACCTCAGAAAAAGAAACATCTCCAGCAGCAGTGACCAAGACAAAACACTAGTAGGAATCAAGAAGTCTGAAACAAGAAGTTCTGGTGTCTGGTGAGGGCTCAGTCTTCTGTTACTAAGATGGCACCTTGAACCTGTGTCCTCAAATGGTGGAAAGTCAGAAAGGGTTTGGATAGTTTCCTCCAGCTCTTTCATAAGGCATTAATCCTGTGCCCTCATGGCCTAATCACCTCCTGAAGACCTCACCCCTTAATGCTGTTGCATTGTGGATTAAGTTTCAACATAATTTTTTAGGGATACAAACAAACTGTAGGGATGGTTCTTATACATCATGCACCTTATGCTTGATATGATATAAAGAGCATCATTAAACACAAGGGACAAATGCTTGGAAAATCACCAAGCAACAGAGAAGAAGGATCTGTATGGAAAGAACATAGCAACTCAGTTTTCTTCTCTGTCCTCAAATGATACCCCATGTAGAAAAAGTTATGAAACATCTGTCAAAAATTCAAGAAGGTTTTAAGATCTTTCTATTTGACATGGTCAACAAAAAAAATCCTAAATGTGATCAGATCATTGTTAAGAAAGTACACAGGTCATAAGTAGATAATATTACAGTTTATTGTAATCCAAGAGAGTAAGTCAAGGATGATCTGCTGAGGTAGTTTTTCACTTGAGTAGGCATCAGAATTGCCTAAAGCACTTGTTAACATACAGATTGTTGGGCCCTGCCCCAAAGCTTCTGAGTCAGTATCTGGAGTAGGGCCTTAGCATTTTCAATTCTACCAAATTTCTAGATAATTCTGCTGGTCTGGTGATCACACTTTAAGAAGCACCAATGTAGAGAATCAATGTTTGAGCTGGCTTATATTGTTGTTGTTTTTGTTGTTAGGTGTTGTGGAGTCAGTGTCCGACTCATATCGACCTTATGTACAATAGACAAGACACTATTGTTGTGCTTCTCTGCTGTTCACAGAGCTTTCAATTTTTGATTGTTTTGGGGAGTGGGATGCCAGGTCCTTCTCCCAAGCCTACAGCACCTGGTGTTCCCAGGTGGTCTCCCATCCAAGTACTAACCAGGCCTGACCCTGCTAGTTTCTTAAATCTGACACAATCAGAAGCCACAATGGTACATCTGCAGGTATAGCTGGCATATAGAGATAACTTTTTCTCTTTCTTTCTTTCCTTTTTTCTTTCTTTCTTTCTTCTTCCTTTATCCCTTTCTTCCTTTCTTCCTTTTCATTTGTTTTAATTTTTCTGGTGTTCTGGATGAAACCCAGGGCACAAGTATGCTAGGCAAGCACTATACTACATTCCCAGCCCTAGAGATACACTTTATCAGGTATTTTTATCAACTGCCTCCACAAAAACCTTGAGACAACCCTGTGTTTTCAGGTGATCAGTAATGGAACAGTGATAGCTCTCCTTTTCAAAAAATATTTCCTGACTTATTTAATTGTTTTAAAGAAGCATTTCCATATGACCCAGCTATAACACTATTGGGAATTTACCCAAAGGGAGATGGGTCATCATACTACAAAGACACCTGCATCTCCATGTTCAATGCAGCGCTTTTCACAATAGCAAAGATATGGAATCAACCAAAGTGCCCTTCAACAGAAGAATGGATAAAAAAAACTGTGGTATATATACACAATGGAATACTATTCAGCAATCAAGAAAAATGAAATAGGGTCATTCGCAGCAAAATGGATGGAATTAGAGAAAACTATTTTAAGTGAACGAACACAAGATCAGAAAGAGAAACAACACATGTTCTCACTCATATGAGGGAGCTGACTCAAAATTACAAGAAGGAAAAATCCTACTCAAAGGTCAGATCATAATAAAAGGGGGGGAGGGAAGATAAGAATGAGGTCAATATAAATGGACTAGAAATCGCATGTAATTATTCTAACAAGATAGAAACAAAGACCACTACAGGAAAAGTTTCTATCTTAAACAGAAATGGAACCCAAGGACATATAGAAAAATACTACATAGTAAAAGATAGAGAAGACTTGGATGGGAAACTTAGATGGGAAGGGGGGGAGGGGGGAAACATAGAGGAGGGTAAGGGGTAACCTATATGAATAATGTTTATCAAATTGCATATATAAAAATTGTCACAATGAAAAGCATGTCAAAACGAATCACATTATGATGTACATTGAAATTTTCTAATAAAAAAAGAAAAGAAGCATTTCCTTTTTTGCCTATGGTAAATTCTATTAACGCCTCCAAATTCATCATTCGTTACTCTATCCATAAATCTTACAATTCTCCCTTGAAAAAAAGTAGGATAAAATTTCCTTACTCCTTAACTTTTGCATTGCCTTGTGACTTGCCAATAGAAGAGGCATTAGTGCCAATGTAGCAGTTCCCAGAGTTGGCCTCAGAAAGCCTTACAGTGTTCTGCTTATAGTCTCATGAGAAAGACAAGCCTGAGCTAGCCCCTAGGCTCCTAGGAACAGTCTGAGCTAGCTCACATGGCCCTAGGAGTAGCCTGAGCTAGCCCACAGGCCCCCAGAGCAGGATGAGAGCTGCACAAGGCAGAGAGCTATCCCAATGGAGCTACCATCCAAGCCTGTCCAAGAGCAGGACTGTCCAGCCAACCACTGGACACTTGAAGGAGCCCAGCCATGACAAGTCATGCCCAGCTGAGAAGAACTAAGACCCACGGGATCAGCTATTCTCTAGTCAATCTGTAAATATGTATGCTCTAAAATTAAAGATTTCTTAAGCCATTGAGTTTGGGGTGGTTTATGATGCAGTAATAGTTAATGTATGATCCTTAGACACAAAACATATTTTTTATAAGCAGGCTAGGTTAGCTGATCAATATGACAAAAATAAACTAGATATTATTTGATACCATCCTTACCCCTAGCATCTGTAGGGAAAATGTCTCAATAATTTTTTTGTCATGTTTCCTTTGCCTCTGGTAATAATTGGGTTTGTGATTTCATAAAAACATAGGAAATAAATTCCTTGTGCAACTATTATCCTAAGATTTGAAATCTAGTCTCATAGGCTTCCAGAATAAGGAAATCTCCAAATCACAGGTTGTAATTTTTTTAAAAAAGAAGTAATCTGTTAATACTTAGACATACTTTATAACTTACTCTTTTAAACACTTAAAGTCCTTGGTTTTTTAAAGAAAACATTTAAATTATTCAGGTTCCAGCTATTTGAATACAAAACACTTTAAAAATAGGTAAATGGCATTATATTTGATGGAAGAGGATTATATTATTAATTTTTATAATGAAAATCACAAGGATCGATTTCTCATGAGGTTATGTGACTTGTATTACATTCTCTTCAATTCTTGAATACATAGAAAGTCATTTTATAGTAACTTTTCATCAATGGCTCCTGGAAAATTTCCTAAAAATCAATTTTATTTCTTCATGACAAAAAATTTATATAATAAAAATATTGAGGTGACCCATCTCCTGTCAAAGTAATTAACTGCTCAAAAGAAGCATTTAAGAAACCAAAGAAAATCTATTTGAAAAGTACCAGCGAGAAAGATTTTGCTAGATGAGGAGACTATTGCCACAAATTGCAGACAACAGCTTTTTTCAAGACTAAAAATAAATAATATAAAATAAAATGTAAACCAATCAAATGACCTCTTGAAGTTCATTTCTGAAGAATTAAAGCAAACTAGCTTACATCAGGCTTCAATTACATTTGGCTTTATAAAGTTTTCAATTTTTGGTTTTCAGCATCTGGATATGACAAGAAAGGCCAAAATAACTGCTTATCTATGCCATTTCTTAAGTTCTACTGACAGATCGTCTGTGGGCCTCTGTATTTCTGCACTGTAAGTAGATCACAGCCTCTATGCCTTATCTTTCCTGTTTCCCATCACATCCATCCTTGTGAAGCCAAGAACACTTTTCTCTTATAATCTTGGTTAAATCCTTGATGGGCAAGGGTCTGCTTTTCCACACATCTGTGAAGATAACTGCTGTTCACAATCAACAGCACTCTTTATAGTTTTAAGTTGACTTATCTATCCATTTATGTGACAAATACTTATTGAGGCCAATTTTGTGCCAGGTATTGTTTTAGGCTTTGGCTACAGCAATGACAAAAGCAGAGTTGTTCATGAAATCAAATATTTATGCATATATATTTACAAATGCATATGTGTATGTATGTGTATAAATAATACATAATACATCACGAAGGAATAAATGATGTGAAGAAATAGCAAGATAAATAAGTGTGACAATTATTTATTTCCTGTAAAGCCACTAATGGGTCACAGATACATTTACTAATTCTCTTGGCATGTCATTCCAAATAAGATGCTAAAAATTTAGGACATATAAACACAGCAGGCTTTGCTAAATGGATAAATGCCAAAGAGAAAAAATAATTTAAGGGTACAAAATAAAAGAAAAGAAAAGGAAAGAAAAACTCAGTCTACTGACAGCTGGTTTTCTAGTACTGCTGATGTTATCAACTGGAATTAGAAAAGGATGTTTCTAGGCATTTTGGAAATGCAGGAAGAGTAAGGATGTCTGGCCCCTATTCAGGTGTCTGTGTAAAGTGGAAGTGGGAGAATTTTTGAAAATGAGAATTGTTCAGCTGTGTTTCATTACTCTTATCTTCTCTCCCTTTGACATTTTGTTATATTAAGAAAAGCCTCTGAACAAATAAAGAAAGAAAAGAATTTTTCCAGTGATTCTTAACTAAAGCAAAAAGAAGTTTAGATGAAATCAAGGCTTGTAGTGCATGTCCTTGTTCTAAAATAAAGCTTAAACACTTCAAAGTGAAACACAAGATTAGGACAGATTCCTCCTAGAAGGTGCAGGCATTATTACCTTGATACTCCTCAAAAAGCAATGGCAAAGGTCATGAACCTGGACAAGGCCGGGCTGGGCTGTAGGGTCTGACCATGTCCTAGGAAGCAAACCCAGAGAGCTGCAAAGGCACACGGAGCCAACCTGCTCCCAGTCTCTAGGTGTCCCCTGTACTTAGGAGCTGCACCACCCACAGTAGCTGCCCTCCTTCCAATTCTGCTCTCCAGGCAAGCATTCAAGCCCCAAGAAGCAAAGTTTCTATGAACTTGAGAACCCCATTTCAAATGATTGGTTGTTGTGTTAGTCAGCTTCCCACCACTATAACAAACACCTGAGATAAGCAACTTACTAAGAGGAAAGGTTTATTTAGCTCACCATTCCAGAGGTTCCAGGTTTTGATTAGTTGGCCTATGGCTTTTAGGCTCGTGATGAGGCAGGAGTGTGTGGTGGAGCAAAACTGCTCACCTCATGGTCAGGAAGCACAACAGAGGAAGAGAAGGGGCCTAGGTACTATTATTCTCTTCAAGGGCATGCTCTTAATGACCTTGCACTAGACCATGACTCTTAAATTAGCTCCAAGCTAGGAACCAAGCCTTTAACATATGGGCTCTTGAGAGACACTTAAGATCCAAACTATAGCATATTTGAGCCTCAAGAAGCAAGGCCTTAGCTATATACATAAGAACACCATTTCAAATTATTGCTATGTCATTAGAATAATAATAATAATTACCTTATAGCATTACTATAGGAGGGATCAATCCCTGGAGAAGGACATCATGTTTGGGAGAGTGGCATGTCCGTGAAAAATAGGAAGACCCTCTACTAGATGGATTGATACACTGGCACCAATGATGGGTTTAAGCATAAAAAAGATCATGTGCATGGCATGGTTTCAGGTAGTGTTTCATTCTGCTGTACATAGGATCATTATGAGTCAGACCCAACTTGATGGCACCTAACAACAACAACAATAGGCATTTAATGAACCAGTATTTGTAAAGTGCTTAAAACAGTGCCTGGCACATAGTAAGTTCTACCATGAATGGTAAGTACTATAAATAATGAGCCTGCAGAGGTAGCCCTGTGGCATCCGATTCCATCAGATCTCGGAAGCTAAGCAGGGTCAGGCCGGTTAGTACCTGGATGGGAGACCGCCTGGGAACACCAGAAGCTGTAGGCTTGGGAGAAGGACCTGGCAACCCCCTCCCAAAAATCAATCTGCCATTGAAAACCCTATGAACAGCAGAGAAGCACTGACAATAGTGTTTCCCCTGTTGTACAGAGGGTCACTATGAGTCGGATACCGACTAGACAGCACCTAACAACAACAACAATAATAATGAAATAAATGTATAGTAATAGCCTAATTTCTTTAGAAATTAAATGAAAAATTGTCAATGATACATTCATCTATTTTCTCCCTTGGATATTATGGGTAGCATGTAAAACCTTCACACCACAAGGGCTAAGTACCTACATCTACCTGGCTCCCTGTTTTGACCTAACAACATGGAATCCATGCACTTTGGGAGTGGACAAGATGCACATTCTTAAAATGAAGAAAATGTTAGAACTTCTATTGATATGTATTTTTACCTAGGAATACAATAAAAATGTTGTTGTTGTTGTTGTTGTTGTTGTTGTTGTTGTTGTTAGGTGCCATCGAGTTGGTATCTGACTCATAGCAACCCTCATAGGGTTTTCAATGGCTGGCTCTTTCAGGATTGCCTTGGGAGTGGATTGCCAGGTCCTTCTCCCATTTTTGCGATGCTGGGAATTGAACTCAGGACCTCAGAGACTGCAGCACAGCGCTCTACCAACTGAGCTAAATCCCAGCCCATAATAGAAATATACTTCTCTAATATTTTTTATTACACAAAATGATAGGGCCATCTGGGTATACATTTAAGTAAATCTGTATTGATTGGCTACACCTGACCAAAATGTTTTACTGATGGGGTAAGATTATAAAAGTTTGGAGATAAATGAAATTACAGATTTAAGTCTTAAAACTGAAAATGTGCCTTCCACATTTTGTGTCCACATAAAAATGGACACAATAGCACTTCTGCTTCTAAGAGGTTCTTTGTTCTGGGAGCAGATTTGTTTCCAGTTTGACAAAAAATGACTTGCCATCGTGGTAGGGTCTGTCTGCATCTCTGTGCATGGATTGTAGCTGATCAGTTTAACCAGAAACAGAAAATATGGCTCCAAGCATGTGGAAACCTCGCAAGGGAACAGACTGTTCTTCCCCATTTCTGGTTTCATGAGAGAATGCACATGTATATTTTTACTTTAAAAGTACAGAACACAGGAAAAGCTTTCTTCACAGGCAACTCAGGGATCCCTGAAGGACCCATGTATGGATCCAGGAGATGAGTGTGTCCCTTACAATCACAGAAAGCATTTTAGGAGGCCATGTATTTATGCAATTCACTGGGAACTCAATTCAGGGCTTTAATGTGATTTTTTCAGTCAATGAGTCCCCCAAAATTAGTGGGAGGTGGGAAATTTTCCAAAGTACTGAAAGTCTATTTTAAGGCATACATATTAACACTTCCTCTCAACAAACACAATGTAACTAATGAATTAATGATTTTTAAAGAATAAAGCACTTTAACCAGGTCATTTTGTGCAGTTAGAGGTCAGAATATTGCTCAAGAAATTTCCATACCAACCAGGAATGAAGAAACTCCTAACCTCTGGTTTTAGCTTAGTATTTTATAAGATTTCATTTTATCTCTTTTTCTAGCATATCAATTTTTACTTCATCTTTCTTCTTTCTCAGTGTGTCCCATAGAGTTTGCAGTTTACATTTACAATTAAGTCCACTTTCAAATAACACTGTATCACCTCACCACTAGTGCAGGTACCATCCAACAAAAAATTCCTAATTCCTCCCTGTTGATTCTGATTGCCCTGCTACTATTCATTTTTTTATCTGTAGCCCATAATCACCCAAAACCCAATGACTATTATTATTCTGAAGAGTTATCCACTAGATCAATTAAGAATTAGAAAAATAAAAGAATTATTTTAGCTTCATTTGTTCCTTGTCTGACACTCTTCCTTTATGTAGATTCAAGTTTCTAGCTATTTTAGCTTTCCATCCCTGAGATAAACAAATTATAGGGAGAAAGGTTTTATTGGCTTGTGGTTTTTGTCCTCGGTGAGCTGGCTTTGAAGCTTTTGGGCCCATGGCTAAGTAGTACATCACAGTATGGTACAGAAAACCTCATGTCAGCCTGGAGCAAACAGAAGGACAGAAAAGGACCAGGGTCCCAATATCCCCTTCAAGGACATGCCCCCAATGACCTAACTTCCTCCCTCTAAGGCCAACTCCTGATAGCACCACATGCTGGGGACCGAACTTTAGCACATAGGCCTTTGGGAGACATTCCAGATCCAAACAATAGCACTGACCAACATCATTTTTCCCCCTAAAGTACTTTCAACATTTCTTGAAGGCCAGGTCTACTGATGATGAATTCTCTCCATTTTTGTTTATCTAAGAACATCTTTGTGCTCCTTCACTTTTGAAGGATAAATTAACCAAATACAGAATTCTAGGTGGATGATGTTTTTCTTAAAACATTTTAAATATATTTTACACTGCCCTCTTCTTGCTTGCCTGGTTTCTGAAAAGAAGTCACATGATTATTTGTTTCTTTATAGGTAAAGTATTCATTTTATTTTTCTCTGACTTCTTTCAAGATTTTCTCTTTGTCTTTGATTTTCTATAGTTTGAATATTATACACCTAAATGTAAATTTTATTTATTTATTTGTTTGTTTGTTTGGTATTTATCTTTCTTGGTGTTTACTGAGACTCCTAGATCTGTAGTTTTGGTGTTATATCACTAATTTTGAAATCCTCAGTCATTATTATATCAAAATTTTTTTTTATCTGCCTTTTCTTTCTTCTTCTGGTATACTCAATTATATATGGTAGTCTTTTTAAATTATTCTAAAGTTCTTAAATAGTCTGTTCTGTTTTTTCCATTTTCTTTTCTCCTCGCATTTCAGTTTAGAAAGTTTTAATGAAATATCTTCAAGTTCACACATTCTTTTCTCAGCTATGTCCAGTCTACTGAGAGCCCCATCAAAAACATTCTTCATTTCTGTTTCAGTGGTTTTTGTTTCTAGCAATTCCTTTTCATTCTTTCTAGAGTTTTTGTCTTTCAGTTTACATTTGATTCACCATAAATTTGTGTCATATCTAGTCTGATTCTGGTATTGCTTTGTCTCTTCAAAATTTGTTGTTTTTACTTTTAAGCATGTCTTGTAATTTTTTGGGTTATTGTTGAAAGCCGGATAAGATACAGTGTGTTAAGTAACAGGCATGGGTGTAAATATGTCTTCAATGTGAGGTTTTATGTTAATCTGACTAGGAATTAGGCTATGTTTAATGTTTACCATAGCCAAGAGTATAAGAAGCTTCCATTTTCTCTGCTGTCCTTGTTTTGATCTCCCCTGCTATCTTTGGATTTCCCTAAGGGCTCCTTAAATACAGTTCTTACCTTGCAACTTTTTTAGCTATAACTCACTGGTATTCTTTGGAAGCCCTGTCGATGTGGTGCTAAGATATGGGAGAAGGCAAGCATTCGTAATCTTATGATTAAATCCCAGTCTTTCAGTGGGTCAGTGTTCCTGGCATTTGGCCTTCCTAGGTGTTTCCTAACCTTAGCCTTCCTACTTTTAGTTAAGGCAGTAAGGCTACAAGGTTCTGAAATTAGGTAATTGCCCTTCCCCTAATGGATAAGGTCCTCATAAAATCTTTTCCACTGAATAGCAGGCCTTTGTCATAGCAAATGTCTGTGTATATTTCTAACTACTCAGTTTTCCCTTCGTCTTCCAGAAATATGAGAGTGTTTCTTGGAAACTGTTGGGGTTCCTGGATGAAGAAATGTGCCCCCTCAAGACTGTGGTTCCTGAGAGTTTGTCATTCTCATGTTAGTCCACACTCAGCCTCGGCCAATTTGTCAAAATTATCATTTAAGTGTTTCCACTAGTTTATGGCTCCAGAGCTATGTCTCCAGGTAAGCCAACCCCGGCTATGATTCTCAGCATTTCTCTTCACTTGAGTTTCTCCAGATTTCAGGGTGGCAATTGGCCCTACAATCTCAGTCTCTAATGAGTCCAAGAAAAGTCCTTTGTTTTTAGATTATTCTGCTTATTTATTATCATAAAGACTTCCCAGCTCCTTACATGTCAGAGCTGAAAGCAGAACTTGAGCAGATCCTTCATGAGTTCCTGCTGGCCTGGAAACCTGCCCCACTCAGTTCTGCCTCAGAGAAGCCTCCACTGTGAGCTGCTTGCTCTCTCTCTATCCCCCTGAACCTCACCCAACACCAGCTAGCCCTGCCCTATGCTGCTGCAGAATGGAAAATAGAGGCACTTGGAGGGATTGTGCATTGTGTTCACTCACTCTAATCTCTATTACCCTAGAGAAAATTCCTGCCCAAGAAATCGGCATGTCTATCCTTTACTCAGTGGGAAGAGCTGTTCTATGTACACTAATGAGGAGGGCCCGGCACACTTTCACATCCTTCATCTCTACCTTCCGTGTGTCACCACTCAAGAAACAACTTTCTCCATACTACTTAACATCTCTTTACATTCCCACATGGGCAGCCCACACATTTAGGCTTTGGACCTCTACTAATATGGTTTTTCAAATCTTCTAAGATCAAATTCTTCTAGTAGAAATTAAAATAACATCAGAGATGTTTTAAATTGTAAGACCACAGAAGCAAGGGACATTTTATAGATAATAGTGACACCTCAGACATCACGGTAAACATAATGCTGTCAGGTATGTGAAACATAAACCTAAGCAATCTTAAGCAACAGAACCTAAGAGTTGAAGTAACTGAGAAAGACACTAATATGTATGTAAGATTGCATTAACTAAAGACTCACCCAGGGTGATATTTATAAGAATTAAGAGGAAGGCGGAATTGAGTCAGTCTGGTGGTGGTCAGGAGCACTAGATAATTTTCCAACAACCTTCTGAGTCTCACTGATAACCTCTAGAAGAATACCAAGACTGCAAGAGAATTCCAAGGGGTAAGGTGAGAAGTAAGACAGATTTTATTATTCTTGATGTTCTCAACGAATTTCAAACAAACTGGATGTGTCAGCTCCATAATTGAGTCCGGGTCTATAGATACCAGGAGAATCAGACATGTGATGTGAACATCTGTTCCATTCAGGTCTAGCCGCAAGTGACAAGGGCAGGACATTTTGTTCCCAGATGACTGGCTAGCCTCATAATGCATTACAGAATGTGGAAGTCTTGTGGTTTTATCTACAACTGTGCCTGTGTTCAAGGTGCTCACAGTTCTATAAATTCATTTTAATTTGTACACTAAGAAAATTGATTCAGGGAACCATTTAGCAGAATCTGCTATAAAAATCATAGCCTATTTTACCGTTGAAGAAATGTCACCACACTGAAGCCTTTGGTAAGATCCAGAGCTTCTGCTTTATTACTTAATTTACTAAAAATTAAGTGACCATGAATTTTTATTGCTATCATTATAAGCCTCAGCAGTGCACCAAGGTTGTATTTGGCCCCTTAGAGGTATATGAATAATTCTGCCTCTGTCTTTGAGGAGTATTTCATTATCTTCATCCCTATGTTAAAGGTGAGGTTTGTATGGCTGATAGGCCAGGGGAAAATGTATTGCTGTCATCTCTTCAAGATCCAGTCTAAATGCTACTTCATCCAGGGAATCCTCTGTCTTTGATTCCTATAGTACTTGGCATATTCTCCTCTTGATTCACACCCACTGGTAACCAGATTATAGGAATAAAGGACAGACTTCCAAGTTAGACCATTGAGAATTAGAATGGTCCCATTATCCATTGCACCTCCATGCCAAGAACTGTCTCTGGGAAATAGAGACACCCAGTCAATGTTGAATGAATACTGTGGAATATGTCACTGCTGATTATTTGATTAAATTTAGCACACAGATATTTAGTCCTCCCATGTCTTCACACCACACATGACTGTAGTTAGCACAGAAATGGGAAAAAAGGAGTGAATATGGGTTAGCTAAGGCTAATCAGCATTAGAGGGAGTGGGGAGTGTCCAAACCCACCCCCTGGAGTCACAATGGAGTCAGCAAGACCAGGGTGACTGTTTTCTGCACAGCGTATCCATGCTCTGTTTTATAGTTTCCTTTCTAATTCTTCAGATTTTCCATAAAAACCATCTTTGGTTTTTATGATAAATAAAAAAGGAAGGTTGTGATATTACATTTTTCATATAAAATAGAATTCTAAGGACCAAGCTTCATAGCATGGTGACCATTGGATAGCTCTGTATGCCTCCATAGTACCTTTCCTGCTGTCTTAAACTTTGATAAGTTGTAGAACTAAAATAAATGTGCAGCTTCTCAAGGCAACTATTTTGAAAGGACAGCATTCATTTGTTATATGAGGTATAATCAAAAGGTACAGTGAATGTTTAAATTAAAAGAAAATTATTATAGCAAATACACATTGCCATTAATCTGCCTCAAAACACTCCTCACCCCCACCCCTGGCTTAGAAAACATGTATCCCATTGTTCTTGCCACTTTCTGAAGCAGTTCTGGAAGTCCTCTTTTATAAGTGTCTTTCCTTGCACTGTCCTGATTGCCTCAATGTCCCAAATTGATTCAAAACTTTCCCTTTCATAATCCTTTGGACTTTAGGGAAGAGCCAGAGGTTTCGTGGTACCAGTTCTGGTGAATAAGGTGAATGAGGACACAACATAATATTTTTATTTGACAGAAATTGCTGTACCAGAAGGATGAGTAACATAGAGTGGTGGTGTGATGGAGGATGAAATCATTTGTGTATTTCTCAGCCTGTTCTTCTCTTGACTGTAGCTCACATCTGACTGACTACACTAAACAAGTTGAAATTTGTCACATACTATAACTTAATTTTTAATAAATTACACATCACTATCAATATTGAATATACCTGCTTTTCCATTGGCTGGCACTCTGCAGCAGCATTTGCTGTATTTTTTATGACATCCCAGATATTTTGGTTTTTTAAAAACATTATAAAACTTTAGAATCACAGTGTCAAAAACAATTTGTGGAAACCACCCTTATACAGTTGAAACAGTAAGAGATGAACATGAAAAATATTTAATTTAAATTGTGAAATTAATTGGTGATGGCAATGTTTGCTAAGTTGAAATTTTAGGACAAATACAAAAAATTTATGATTTATTCCCTTGGGGCTTCATGCATATCTGCATATATCTGAATGGGAAGAAAGACCAAGTAGACAAGCATGAAGGTGTGCCAAAGAATGTTCATAGACATTGTTTTCATCAGCCTGTAGTTTCTTTACTTGTGATATAAAAAAGTGGAAATACAAAGGAAATTAATTGCCTTACTTGTTACTCGGAAAACTGCCATATTATTTCCTTGCCAAAATCAGAGATGACTTTCTTATCTGAGCTACATGATTGTAAGATGTACATTTCCAAGTACAGACACAGAGGATCAATGTGGTTCCCTATATTTCCCTTTGTTCTTTATCCAAGGTGATGCTATGTAACACACAATGTTATACAGACTGCTTCGAGAGGCCACAGCCAGAGATGGTTTCCTTCCACAAGTCTTGATGCCAGAACTTTTGAGGTGGCACAGTGTACATGTCTTGGGAAGTAAATACATTAAGGGCTGTTTATATCTTTTGGCCAAAAGGTGAGGATACAACTGAGTGACTAATGAAAAAGATGACTCTTATTACTTCCCTGGGACAGAAATGATGGGTTTGGATAACACTCAATTATAACCACATTGCTTCAATGTGTAAAACCCGTTTCCTCACTAATTGTGCCTTAGTTTATTCTCTGTTGCTAAAACAGAATACTTGAGACTGGATAACTTATAAAGGGAAAAAAATTATTTTGGCTTACAGTGCTAGAGGCTGGAAATCCAAGGTAAATTTCCTTCAAACCCAAGGCCACATCTGGTGAACACTTTATCCTGCATCCTAACATAGTAGAAAAGTTGAAGGGCAAGTGAATGTGTGCAAGAAGAGCTAAAACATGAGTGGTAGCATCACTTTATAACAACCTGCTCTCACAGTGACAGATCCAGTCCATGATAACCGCATTAATCTCTCTTAATGATCTGATCACTCTTAAAGTCCCCAATGTGTTACAACACTTACATTGGGAATCAAATTTCATCCCAACTTTTGGAAAGAACAAACTATATTCAAAAACCATAGCAAATAGTTACATTAATTAACCTTGGACAGAGAGATTATCTGCAGAATTTTCTAAACACTGCATGGTTTATTTGTTGCAATACATTCAGCTGTATCCTAGGGAAGTTGCACCCAGACCTTGGTATAAACAGTAGGCAAAAGTTACAATTGCTAATCCCATTTGTTTCCAGTGAAAAAGGAAAATGAATCATTTGAAGAGTGCCGGGGAGATTCGTGACAACAAAAGGAATTTTGCTTGCCAAAATTGGGGATGACTTTCTTACTTAAGCTAGATATGGTTTTAATATAGACATTTCCATGTACAAGAAAGAATTAAAATGGTCCCCTATATTTCCCTTTATCCTTTACCCAAGGCAATGCTATGTGACACACAATGTTGTGCATCCTCATGGAGACAGATTTTAAAGGCGTGCATATAACAGTTTACCTAGTATAGCCATTTTTAGTTCCTTCAGATCTAGTTTTTCGCAGAGCTCTGACCCACCAGTTCTGTGATTTTCACATGGGTTGTCAACAACTTATGTACATAAAGTTATCTATCCTCACTAAAGTCTGCAGCCATAGCACCCTGGCATCTAGAAAGCTAAGAAGGTTGGCCTGGTTAGTCTTCGGATGGGAGACTGCCTGGGAATACCAGGTGCTGCAGGCTAGGGAGAAGAACCTGGCAGCCCACTCCTGAAACAATCTACCATTGAAACCCCTATGAATAGCAGAGAAACACTGACATAGTGCCAGGCATGGCACAGTGTCAGGGAGTGTTTTGTTCTGTTGTGCACAGGGTCGCTATAAACCAGACCTGACTTGATGGCACCTAACAACAACAATCCTCACAAATGTAGGATCATCTCCTTCAGGAAATAAAAGTCCACTAATCCCAGCGACTGTAGGTCATTCTTTCCAACTTTCAGATCTTTCCCTCCTTAAAAATGTGACAGATTTTCCCTACTTCTCTTTTCAGTTGTTATTCCCTTAATAGATACTTGCACACATTGATTCATGACAATCGAAGTCCTACCAAAAAGGCAAAGGGCTGGGATTTAGCTCAGTTGGCTAGAGTAGCACCTCTCTGCAGTCTCTGAGGTCCCAAGTTCAATTCCCAGCACCATAAAAATGGGAGAAGGACATGACAATCCATTCCCCAAGGAATCCAAAACAATCAGCCATTGAAAACCCTATAAGGATTGCTATGAGTCGGATGTGACTGGACGGCACCTAACAACAACATCACCCCTAAAGAAGTAAAGGCAAAACCTTATTCCACAGCACCAAAAAGCAAAGGAGGGGAAACCAGGTATACTGTGGGCTAAGGAGGGAAAAAGTTTTACTAAACAAGTAAGTCTTGAGTCAATTATGAAGAATTTGGTTAAGTGCTTCTTAGTTTCTAAACAAGGTGAGATTCTATAGCTATATATATTCAGCTTTTAAAATCATCCTTTCAAGTTTCCAATAGCAAGATTCCAGTAATTGGCCTCTCTCACAGTGCAGGTGAATTCCATTTTATTTAGAATATTCTTTCTCTCTTTGCATTTGAGTCTGGTGATGCTGGGACATTTAAAAGTATTTCAAAAGAGGGTGGGGACAAACAACACTGTAACTTTATAATGGTTACCATGTTCTAATTTTTAAAAGGATGCTAAAGGAATTATGATATTAGTGCCATCTTTAAAAATGACTTTGAAACTCATGGAACTATTTCTTGTGATTCAAGTTACAAATGTCAGTTCACTAAAGTTATATCAGTAGTAACAAACTAAAGGGAAAAAGCAATACATTATCTATCGAAATCAATCAGTGCAGGTGACTAAGAAAAATGTTTCCATTTCCAAACTTTCTCAAAATGTTCCACTCTCTACTCCTTACCTATTCAAAGCTTACCAATCATTGGTGGCTCATGTCTAATCCCACAGGATATCTACAAATCTTTTCTTTAAATTTTTATTTAACAGGTTTTCTATTACAAACTATACTACTTCTTTCTGTGAAAATTTTTGAAGAATTCAGTGATTAGGTTTTTTTTTTTCTAAGTGACATGCTAAAAAGTTGGGTAACCTCTTGATTGCACATAAATCAAGTAAACAACTCTTGGGCTTAAAATTTAGAAGTTAAAAGATTTTCCTTCATGAGGAGTTGATGCAAATGTTAAGTAAAGCAGGAAGGCTCTATATGCTAGCAAACACAATTTCAATGACTTTGTATTATCTAGACCAGATATATCTTTTTTTAAGGAGACATGGCTGGGAAGAGTTTGAGAGAAAATGTGGCTGGAATTTTTTCCCCAACTTCATTCGGGTACAATTGACAACTAAATATTATATATATTCAAGGTTTTCAATGTGATGATTTGATGTATGTATACTTTGTGTGAAATGATTACCATAACCAAATAATTAACATCCACCACCACACATAATTACCATTTTTTGCATGTGTAAGTTGAGGACACATGAACTCCAATCCCTTAGTAAAGTAAATTATACTGTATTATTTTAAATTATGTATTAATGGGGATAATTTTCTTTCCTATCAAATTAGTCTTCATGCTATCTGAGAAAGAAGGAGAGTTGCAGAAAGAATAATAGAATAAGAGCACTAAAATCTGAGCAGGTCATGTAGGATAAGCATCTATAGATGAAGAAATAGATCTGGAGATGTTGTTCTATAATCCATAAGGCAGCTTGGAAAAGGACCAAGACAAACCACCAAGAGCCTAAAGGAAATCTACAAGATTTAGCTTTCGATGCAGGGAAATCTGAACATGAGCTCAGGGTAAGCTGTCAGAAAAGTTTTTAGAATAAAGATAATAAATGGAACAAATAATCCTGGTATCTTTCATTTCAGTATTAGGGAGAAAAAAGGAAAAAGAGGAAAAGGAGGATGATAGTATTTAAGAAATGTGAAATAATTATATCTTCATATTATTTACTTCCCAAATGACTCTAAACTTGAATGTTAAGATTTTATAAAATGATTCTTTATTGCACATATAATGTTTGATAAAGAAAAATATTTTGTCACATACATACATATACTTATGCTTTACTAAAGAACCAGGAAACAGGGGCAAAAAAGGAAAGACTCAGGGACAAAGTTCTGACTGGAACTTTAGAATTGTTTTTCCTTTTAGTCATATAATACTCTTCAAATAGCATATCCCAAATTCAGGAAACAAGATGGAAATAAACTCCCCTGGAGAACTTGATTTGCAGAATTAAGTCATAAACTGATACCATCCACAGCTCTTGATGTAGGGCACTGCCTAGACAGGCAGTTCGCCGCAGGGCCTATCTAGGCTCCTTTGGAGGACTGAGGGTTTTTCCCCAGGCAATCACCTTTGCCCTACATCTGGGAACTCAGGGTCCTCAAGCTCCCCAAGATGGCGCTGGCATCTATTCCCTTGCCTCACCCCCTCGACACCAATTGGCTGTTTACAAACCCCAGAACAGCTCCTGATTGGAGCATTCTGGAACCACCCTCTGATTGCCTGAAACCCAGATGGGGTGACTGCCTCTGATTGGTCCCCGGTGAGCCCCAAAAGAGTATATAAGGGCAGTACACAGAGCAGTCCATTCCATGGACCAGGACAGACAAGGAAGAAGTAAAGAGCTGTTGGAGCAGAGCACTCGGAGTCTTCATTGGGAAGAAAAGCAAGGAGCTGCCATAGGCAGAAGACTCTGAGCCTGCCTTTCTCAAGGCTTCTCAGAGCAGCCATGGGCATAAGCCTCCTTTCCTGGTGGTGCAGCTCTTGGGTGCTCGGCTCCCCGTCACCAAACGACGGGTCTTTGGCCACTGGTTCCCGCTCATGGCCAGAGCGAATCCAGCAGCAGGGCAATGCCCCACATCTTGTTATGTAATTTGTTATGGACTATTTTACATTGACTTCATTTGTCGTGTGCATGTAAGTCTTGCTTCCTAATAAGTTCAAGTCTCATGAGTGTTAGGGCTATGCCCTACATCCCTTATAATGCTCTCTTTACACTTAATACAATGTTAATGGCATAATGACAACTTATGCTTATTGAATTAAACTGAATGGGTTAAAGTCAATTTAACAAATGACAGTAAATAACAGAAAGGGAAAATTGAAAGTTTAGGGGGAAAAATTCTGCAGATGGTCCCTATCATTTCCCACCCTTCCATGCCCCTTGACCTCAGTACCATGGCAGTAATTTTACTTCAGAAATTATTGGGCTGAATAAATTCTATGCCTATATTCATAGACACATATTTGGTCACACAGTCCTCACAACACCCTGGCCATAGTCCCATGTGAAGGGCACGTCTAGGGGATGCGGAAATAATCTTATGGTTGATAGATGCCCTCAAGTTGGGTCTGACTCATGGTGACCCTATGTACAACAGAACAAAACACTAACTGACACTGTGCCATGCTCAGCACTATGTTAGTTCTTCTCTGCTATTCATAGGGCATTCCATGGCTGATTGTTTTGAGATTGTTTCAGGAGTGGGCTGCCAGGTCCTTCTTCCATTTTTGCAGTGCTGGAGATCAAACCCAGGACTTCAGGGAGCACAGAGCAGCACTCTACCAACTCAGCTAAACCCTAGCCCTCCAAGGAGAATATTTTAAAAATATATCAATAGGAGTTGTTAAATTAAGATTTCCAAGGTATCTTTGAACTTTCTTAGAGAAGTACTTGGAGGCTTGGCAGAAGCAGGTGAACAGCATATATAACCAGGGGATAAATTCTAACAGGAATAGAAAACTATAAGAGCAATAGAGGGAATTGGGCAGGGTTTTTCTCAAATGCTGACAGATCTGCAGGGACCCAGTGGTACTGATGTACATGCTATAATGTGCGCTGGTGTTCCTGGCTGTTTTCTCTATCTCCTCACCCACTCTTACATATTTTTGCCTCCTGGAAATATTTTTCTCATCCACAATAAAAATAGCTCTCTTCTCTAATGATCTACACACTACACACTCATTCTACAAAATTCACAACTTACATCAAGTGCTTGGAAAAAATAAGTATAACTTGTTTGAAATCCCACTGCCTTGATAAACATCAACAGCATTTTAGGAATGTGCTTATTGAATTAGAGTTTGATATCTTTGAGTTATTTATTTATAATCTTTGTCTATTATTATTCTTTTCTTTATCAGTTTTTAAACACTATTTGTAGAGTACTAATATTAACTGTTTTGTCAACGGCTTTGCCAACATTTTTAGTAGG